>JAUCMU010018790.1:0-19643 GCA_032275025.1 Enteromius treurensis | reverse complement strand
GGCTACTCTTTTAAAACTATTACTTATTTTAAAAAGTGCTCTTTGAGTATACAAAAGTTTACAGAAATAGTCTTGAAATAGTCAGAAATAATCTGAATCTATAGTCATAATTCTGAATATATAAATGTAAATCTTAATATATACATATAAGTCTGAATATATAGTTATGAATCTCAATATATAAATATTAATATATAAATATTCGTATTGCTGTGCAATTATTTGAAAATTATATATATAAAAAAAATTCTAATAATTTCAAAGCAATTTTAAATGTAAATTTCAGTCTCACATCAAAACAAAACAAAATGCACAGTTGATACATATCGTTTAAATCTTTTTTTCTTTTATGCTTGAAATGCTTTACTGATATGTGGAAAAAACACAAATAAACATGGAATCTAAAATTAAATATTATAAATAAAATAAAATAAATATGTTATAAATAGTCACAATTCTGAATAAATAAATGTAAATCAGAATTATATATTCAGTCATAATTCTATATATTTCTATATGTTGCAATTCTGATTTAATAACAAACTATTTCATGTTATAAAGTCAAAATTCTGGGATATAAATAAGCTATTTTAAGAGGGGGGAAAAAAAGTCAAAAGTCAGTCTTTTGCTCTTTAGCATTGGACTTTACTCGTGTGTTCATATGTCAATTCTGAGAAAGCACATACACAAATGTACAGTATATCAAATATGATACAGGGTAATAATTTTTTTAAACAGGTTTTTATTATGCTAAGTATCTCCATGGCTCCTGACTTCTTTCTTGTGTGTGTGTGTGTGTGTGTGTGTGTGTGTGTGTGTGTGTTGTCCAGCGTGTCCAGAGGGCTGGTTTGGCAGGAACTGCTCTTTGAGCTGTAAGTGTAAGAACGGCGGTGTGTGTGATCCGGTCACCGGGAGCTGCCGCTGTCCACCAGGGGTCAGTGGAGAGCTGTGTCAGGACGGTGCGTTTACAGAACTTCTTCACTGTATGGACATATATAACAGATAAAATACAAACCGTTCATAATATTAATACTGATGCAATCACTTCAGGTTGTCCCAAGGGTCTCTATGGGAAGTTCTGTAATAAGAAGTGTAATTGTGCTAATAACGGACGATGTCATCGCACTTATGGGGCGTGTCTGTGTGACCCGGGACTGTACGGAAGGTTCTGCCACTTACGTGAGTGCTATACTGTGACATTATAACTACACTGTGCTTTGTGGTGTAATTAATAACAGGGTCCAGTTGCTAGGGTAATGACTTCCTGTCCCGTGTGTTTATGCAGCGTGTCCTAAGTGGACGTTCGGCCCGGGCTGTTCGGAAGAGTGTCAGTGTGTCCAAAAGAATACCGTGGAGTGTCACCGTCATCATGGCTCCTGCATCTGCAAGCCTGGTTATCAGGGCCAAACCTGCAAAGACGGTCCGTTTGCACACAAACATCTGAAGTGTGGTTAATGCAAGGATGCATTGCACACAAAAAAAGTGCTATGTTATAAAAAAATAAAATAAAGACCTAAATAAAAATGTAAAACTAAATGAAAATTTTTTTCATTTTTTCATAATTTGCATTTGAAATTAAAACGTGCTATTTAAAAATGAAGAGAAATAATAAAATGAATAGTTGAAAAAACTTTTAGATGGAGATACAGTATAGGATCTGATCTGATCAGTATTCGTTGTTTTCTTTACAGAGTGTGAATCGGGCTTCTTTGGCTCTGGTTGTGATAATAAATGCTCCTGTCCGGCTGGTGTGACCTGTGATCATGTGACCGGAGCGTGTCAACCGCAGTGTCCAGCTGGAAAGACAGGAGACAAATGTGACCAAGGTATATCAAGTCAAACTAGATAAAGTACTTGATATGCATCATTCGTTGATGAGATAAAGTCTAATTAAAAAAACATATAATGTCCAAATAGCATTAAGGCCATGAGAGCTAAAGTATTAGACAAGCATCAGTCACTGATCAGATCAATAAACTGCATGTGGAAGTTGAATGTGCTTTGATTTGTGCTCCAAATGTTCAGCATGAAATATTTTTGTCATTACCGTGATAGATTGTGATGATGGGAGTTTTGGGATTGACTGCTCTCAGTCATGTGACTGTTCAGGGGCACCATGTGACAGCATCACTGGCCAATGCTTGTGTCCAGCTGGGACGTTTGGAAAACATTGTGAGGAAGGTGATAATGTCACACTGACACTAACATGTCATACTTTTATTGTTCTTCATTTTTAATGTTATCTTAATATCCATCAAAGAGACCCCTGGCTTATTATTTATATATATATATATATTTATTTATTTATTTTTAATTTTATTATTTATTTATTTATTTTTATGCAAGCAGTAGAATTTTATTTTATTAGATTTGAAATACATACATGAAATACAATGCCACATAATCGCTAAAACATGCAATCCTAAAATGAAATATTTTTTAAATACAAACAAAATAAAGATTTAAAATAGAAAACTAAGAGAATTAATGTAATTAAATTTTCAGCATTTGGATTCAAATCTTTTTAACACAACTAACCTTAACAAAAGTAGGTAAAAAAGGTAAACATTATCCAATATTTATATTTATATAAAATTGTTTAATACAAATTTTAATATTATTATTATTGAATTTTTTTTTGACAAAATGTGAATATTATAACTGTATTTTATTTATTCTTTTTTTAAAAGTTACATCATTTTAATTTTGTTTTTGTTGAGCGTTAACTTTTTGTAAAATCAAAATTGACCCGGAGCATAACATTTAGAGTCAAACTGATCTCTGAGCAAAATACTGTCCAGATGAGTAACCTAAACACACGCTATGTTCCTGGGTCAGAGTGTGCCGAGGGTCTGTGGGGTGCTGGATGTCAGGAGCGGTGTCCGGGGTGTGAAAACGGAGGCCGCTGTGACCGGCGGGACGGCTCGTGTGTCTGCGCTCCTGGATTCATCGGCAGACTGTGCCAGAACAGTGAGTGCATCTCACACACACACACACGCACGCACACGCACATCTGTCCTGTAAGAGTGTTTGGTGAATGTGTCTGTGTTCAGGGTGTCCTGCGGGACGCTTCGGAGCGGGCTGTCAGCTCAGATGTGCCTGTGATCATGGAGGACGCTGCCATCCTGTAACGGGACGCTGCTCGTGTCCTCCAGGCTGGACGGGCCACAACTGCAAGAAAGGTACGTCTCGTTCAGTTTTTATTGAACAATTATATGTTATTTTCTGTGCTTGATTTGTGTTCTGACTGTAGCCTGTGACACGGGGCGCTGGGGTCTGGACTGTGAGAATGTGTGTGACTGTGGAGTGTGTGATGCTCAGACCGGACGCTGTCATTGTGAGGCGGGCTTCACCGGACCACGCTGTGACCAGAGTGAGTGCAACACCTGCCTGCTCAGCAACACTACTGTAGATCACACAGTGGAGAGAGTCAGACCATGGGCTTGCAAAAACTACGGTTACACTTTATTCTGATAGTCGACTTTAGATATTCTACTAACTATAATAACTCTAACTCTGTCTGCTAATAATCATTCATTTGGAAAAACATGTCTACTAACTCTCAGAGTAGACTGTAGGTAGGTTTATGGTTAGTTGACAGATACTAACAGAGTTCCTCATAGACAGAATGGTGTGTGGTCTGGACCCATCAAGATAAAGTTTTAGAAGATATTAAGCACATAGTTTACTAATACTCTTATGACTGCTAGTGGACCTCTAGTTGGAGAGCTGCTAACTGTTAGTAGAATGTCTAAAGTGGACCATTGAAAAAAATCACACTTAAAATGCACTTGAAGCTGCTTTGAATAAAAGCATGCATAAATGTGACTGTTTGCTAAAGAGACTTGTTACATGTTTAGCGTTTGTTTATGGTTTTTTGTGCTAAAATTGTGATGTTTATGCATTGTTTTAAAGTCCTTCTATATTCCACGTATATATCTAATATCCGTTATAAAATGTTACAGTATTTATTAAAAAACCATCAAAGAAAATAAATGGGAAAATGTGCAAAAAAACATAGCAAATACATTTCAAAAAAAGGAAAAAGAATAAAATTGATAGCTAAAACAACTTTTACAAGCAAAATCATAAAATATGCAAACAATATATTATTAATAAGAATATCTTAGAGGAAATAATTAAGTAAATAATTAATTTAAGGTACTGTTACAATAATCTATAAATAAAGATAAAAAAATTATAATTTAAAACAGTATATATATATATATATATATAAAAGTGGCACATGTTCCTAAAATTGCTTTGTATAATAATAGTAGTAATAATAATTATTATAATAAATATTTAAAAATGGATATACAATATGTTACTGTTTTTCCTTGTAGAGCAGAATTACTTTAAATTGAATAGTTCCTCTATATTCCTTGCAGTCTGCCATGTCTGTTATCAACGATACATAATATTTGATAATTAAATATTATGAAAAATGTGCAAAATAAAATGATAGGTAGTTGATGCATAACAGTTGTATATGCATGTAATGGAATAAGCACTGTAACATTTGTTTATATATATATATATATTTTTTTTTTGTCACTCTCAAATTTTTACCGCAAATCTCCTAAATATGTTCTCATTTTAAATCGGACAGTCTTTCTGTATTCCTCCATGAAAACGGCAAGATCTGTCATAAATGTTACATTATTTATCATGCATTTGTAATGTGATATATGTCTGTCCCAGAATGCCCCGCTGGTTCGTTCGGCCCGGGCTGTAAGCATCACTGTCAGTGTGAAAACCAGGCGTCATGTGACCATGTGGGCGGAGCTTGCACCTGTAAGACTGGCTGGACTGGAACGTTCTGTGAAAAACGTACGATTGTTGCATTTATCATGTACCAATATCAGTCATGTTATGGGATTCATGTTTTTTGACTCTTTCTGTGTGTGTCCAGCCTGTCCGCAGGGTTTCTATGGCCTGGACTGTCAGCAGAAGTGTGTGTGTATGAACGGGGGTCTCTGTGATCACGTCAGTGGTGAATGTACCTGTCGGCGCGGCTGGATCGGATCACACTGCAACCAAAGTGAGCAAATCTGCAACTTTAACTCTTCACCTGCGAAGCTTCTAAGGCTTTTTATACAAGCAGGATGTTCATCTTGCTGATGTGTGCAGAATCTCGAGCACACGTTATGATTGTAACGTCTTCTTTTACGAGCACATGTGTCTTCCTGTCTTGCACAGAGTTGTTTCCGGTGAGTAATGTGTGTGCGTTTGTCTGGTCTGTAGCGTGTCCTGCTGGACTGTACGGAGTGAGCTGTTCTCAGGCGTGTGTTTGTCACAATAACAGCAGCTGTGACGCTGTAAGCGGTCAGTGTGAGTGCAGCGCTGGGTGGACGGGAGACACCTGCTCACAACGTAAGATTACAATCTTTGATATACAGTGGGTACGAAAGTATTCAGACCCCTTACATTTTTTTTTCCCTAATTGTTTTGTTGTATTGGCAGAGACTAATTTTAACTAAACCCATACGTGTCTCCCTCTCTCATAGCTACAAGGTGTGAGTACAGTCGAGTGTTCAAAAGTCTAATCTGTGTGTAACTTTAAGGGGCGTCACTACCAAACACATTTATTTTCTTCCATTAAGTATACTTTGAGTCATTCCATAACATTTAATGCTGTGGTTTTGAGCGATGCTAGCTAGCCATGTGCTGATTAGGTTCAAAATGATCTAAAATGGTCACTACCGAAACATCAAATGGAGTCAGTCATTTCAGTAGTGACAAAAAGGAACACATAATCCTCATATTTGAGGAAAATGAACACACTTTTTAGTAGTTATGCATTTTTTGTGCTTTTAACATGCTTTATTAATATTTTAGTAGTGTATGTTAAAATAATTCTTACAGTAATGTGATGTGGTCACTACCAAAAATGTGCAGTCATTACCGAAACAAGGGATGTTTTATGAAAAGTAGTTAATTATTTAGTATACTTTGTAAAATAATGGTTAACTAAGATGTTATGATATTTGTTTGGTTGAATGTGCATTCATGCTCATGAATTCTTAATGCTACCTATGAATTTTTTAATTAAAAATACAGCAAATCTCAGAAATTACACTTGAAATATTGTTAAAACTTAAATTGTATTGGATTTACATGGATTTAAAAATCTTTTAGTAAATTAGCCAAACATGTATTTACAATTTAGGTGTAAACAAAATACTCTTAGGTCAATATAACACTTCTAATTAAGTTATAATTAGGGGAGTTTGGGGAGAGGATGAATACTGCAACACTTCCTGAAAATAAAATAAGAGAATATCACTTCACACTTAATGTGTGTCTCGGGTATTATACCGTTATTATACCGCATTATACCATTTACATACATCATTTTTTTCCCAAGACGCTTCCAACTAAAATGGATAGAACGACCCATATACTGTACATCATTTACTATATACTGTTAAGCATAGTATGGAATCTGTATGTTCACTCTTTTATGTTCATTAAGGCTGCTTTTTTTAATCACAAATACAGTAAAAAATGTAATACTGTATTGTGAAATAGTACAATTGAATATATTTTAAGATCTTATTTATTCCTGAGATGCAAAGCTGAATATTCAGTATCATTACTCCAGTCTTCAGCGTCATACAGTCCTATAGAAATTATTGTCAAATTAACGCAAATATCTAATCAGCCAATCACACGGCAGCAACATAAACGGATCTAGGGTACATTTGGATAACAACCTAGCTTTTCCGCGTTTTTTACAGTAGGAGCAGAGAAGGCCTCTTCTGAAGAAAAGCAGTGCTTCTGTTACAGTATGTCTCCTGTGTGCTGGATGGATTTCTGTCTTTGTTCTAGTTCAGGTTATGTGTTCCTGTTTTTCCAGGTTGTTCTCCGGGTTTCTTCGGGACCGGCTGTGCTCAGAGGTGTCTGTGTCAGAGCGGGGCGTCGTGTGACCCTGAGAGCGGCCGCTGCTTCTGTCCCAGCGGATGGACGGGTTCAGCCTGTGAGCTGGGTGAGATACTGAGTTTAAAGTGCAGTGTGCCCACCAGCGCAGTGAGGATGCTCAGGGTTTTTTATCTTTTTAATTTATTATCTATTTAATTTAAGAGAACACAAGATAATCAGGACATGACGCAAACCAGTGTGTAAATGTTTCTATATTTTATGTATTTTATATATTATAAATAAATAAAATTGACCTCGATGTGTGAAGTTGGAAAGGAAAGTAGCCGCAGATTTCCAGGCGTTGCGTCATGTATATAGTGTCATGCTGGTATTTCCCTTTTCAGTATTTGTTAACCCTTGTGTCAGAAGAGTTTGGCAACCGCAGACACTTTAGACATGGCTTCTGTTTCTAGATCTTGGTCTCCTCTCCTCACACCTCATAATAGTTGAGCTCTGCTCCAGTGTGAACGTCTATAAAGCAAAAAACCCCAAAATCACAGCTTTTATTAATGCATACAAAAAAAAGTATTGAAAAAAAAAAATATTTATATATTTGAAGTATATATACAGTAGTAAAGTGGATCAAAACCTTTCATCAAAGTTAAAACCAAAATGCTTTGATCCACTTTAAATGTTGACTACTGTGTTTAAAATATTAAGTAGAAATTACAAATAGGAGCTTTAGAAATATTTTATTATTTGATTCAACATAAAATGTATAGCACATAAACATTTAGGCAACAACGGCCTAACATAAACTAAGATACATTTTTAGGAAAAGCTCAGTTTTTTTTTTTTAATACATTGGAAGTCATTTTGTTAACAGTCTACAAAATACCTTCTTTTATGTTAACATTTTTGATGGCAAAACCAGACAATATTATGTTAAAAATATATATATTCTTTTTTTTTTCATAACTAAAACGAGTTCAAATGACAGCCCTAATTTATATATAATTTAGTAATAAATTAATGTAATGTCTTATATTTATTTTAGAATATATTATTTAATATTATTGATATAATGTTCAAATATGTTTTGTAAATAAATGCTTCATGTTGACGCGTGTGTTGTATGTGTGTGTGTGTGTGTGTGTCAGAATGTCCAGCGGGTCGGTTCGGATCAGACTGTCAGGACAGATGTGAGTGTCTGAACGGGGCTCAGTGTGACAGACAGACGGGTCAGTGTGTTTGTCAGCCGGGCTGGACGGGACAGCGCTGTGAGAGCGGTAAGATCATCCACAATCGTCTGCTGAACCTGTGAACATCCTGTGATTAAACCAAAGCCTGAGTAAGAGTAGATCCTCGTTTGTCCCACCTCGACTCACAAATAGAAAATACAGCACGTCTATAGAAGCAAATAAGATTTTATTTGACAAGTAATATGTGTGTAGGGAAGAGTGAGGGTGAAATGATCCTGATCAGCTGTGTGTGTGTCAGCGTGTGTTTCAGGGCGGTTTGGAGTTGGCTGTGAGAGCCGGTGTGAGTGTGATCACGGTGCTGCCTGTCATCATGTGAGTGGACAGTGTCTCTGTCCCGCAGGATGGAGAGGAAGACGCTGTGAGAAAGGTCAGTTCATTAGCTCAGTGTCCAGGATGTCGTTCCAAAAGCTGCACCTAGTGGCAAAGAATGAATTTGCATTTTCATTCAGATCAAGGGAAAAAGACCAACAAGTGGGCGGCAATACACAAATTTTTCATGTTGAGGTCAACACGAAACAGCTCGGGATTCATTTTAAAAATGACTCGTTTTAATGAGTCAGTCGACTCATCCTGAATCTAAAAGTGAACTGTCTCTCAAAAGGAAGTTTTCATTCACACTGCATGAAAGATCATTTTCAAAAATCTATAATAGGGGCAACTTTAGGGGACTCTGGTGCCCCGTTGTGAAGTATGTTCTCACACTACTTGCATCTGAAGTTTGGAGCTATGTCCTCTCAATTTTGGTCACATGTTAAGGCTGCTTCGCTTGATGTTAGTGTCATGTATCTGTGTGTGTTTGTGTATCAGCATGTCTGCCGGGCTCATACGGTCAGGACTGTGTCCAGCAGTGCTCCTGCCCGCCGGGGACATCATGCCATCACGTGACGGGTCGCTGCGGCTGTCCTCCCGGCTTCACGGGCAACGGCTGCGAGCAGAGTAAGTCTGCAGCTTCACAAGTCACTGCATCACAAGAGCTGTTCTAATAATGATCATCTGTGTGTGTCTCAACAGTCTGTCTGCCCGGCACCTTCGGCATCGACTGTAATCAGCTGTGTCAGTGTTCAGAGAGAAACCAGCTGTGCCACCCGGTGTCTGGAGCGTGTTACTGCGCGCCTGGATTCACAGGACCCAAGTGTGAACAGCGTGAGTGATGCATTTAAACTTACACCAACCACTTGATTCATGGTACGGAGAGGATATTTTGGTTTGTTTCTCTGCTGTCCAGTTCATCAGAGAACCACAAGGGGTTTGTGAGATGTGCAGATGTGCATTTAATACATCAATAAAATCATATAAAAATATGAGGTTAAAATAAATGAAAATGTAAAATTAAAGTGCTACATAAAAAATAGAAATAATAAAATAAACAAAATAATACATTATAAAATAAATAGAATTAAACTTAAACTTACCAAAAATTATAAAATACTAAACGTATAAAGTTTTAAAAAGTATACAATTTCAAGTTAAGGTAGATTTTAAAATGCAAGCAAGTAAATGAATAAATAAATAAATAAACAAACAAATACATAAAATAAATAAATATCTCATTTAAACTTAAATAATAAAATAACGCATTTTAAAATGAATACAATCAGACTGAAACTTACTAAAATGTATAAAATCCTAAAAACATAAAACTTTAATTTAAGGTATTTTTTTAAACACAGCAATTATGTGTCAAAAATTTAAATTTAATCATTAAAAAAACTATACTTTTTTTTGCCTAGAGTTTATAGAAATAAATCATAAAATCTCAATTAAAATGAATAAAAAACAAAAACAAATTAAAACACTTAATAAATATATAAAATCATAAATTTGTGAGGTTGAAATAAATCTTTTCAAAAATGTAAAATAAATTTAAAAAATTGAAAATTAAAATAAATATTTTTAAAATAAAAACAAACTAAAACACTTAATAAAAATAATAAAAACACTAAAATTTAAATACATAAAAAAACCTAAATAAAATACAAATCTAATGAAACCATAAAAAACGAGAAAATTCAATAAATAGAAAATTAAATACAATAACAAAATAAAAACATTTAATAAAATTTTTTTTATATTTGACCACCATGACACAACATTAGAAAATTCTGAGCAAGTGAATGTGCTGTTAAATTATTTTAATATAAAATTTGTTTATTATTAAAGTAGTAATGTCAAAAGCAGTCTGGCTGAGACTCTTTCAGGTCAAAGGTTGAGCGTAACAGAAGGGTTAAATGTGTTACTGATGCTGTGGTGTGTTGGATGTGTGTGTGTAGCGTGTGCTAAGGGTTTCTATGGTCCCGGCTGCGAGCGGCGCTGTCAGTGTGTGAACGGAGGTGTCTGTCTTCCGGACTCGGGCTCCTGCGAGTGTCCGGGGGGATTCATCGGGGCCCGCTGTCATCTCAGTGAGTCACACACTCTACACAATACACAGCACGAGTCTCAGACAGCAGTGTTTGACCAGCGCTCTTCCCCTGCATCCTCCGGTGCTCAGCGTGTCCGGCGGGACGCTTCGGGCCGGACTGTGGCCGTGTGGCCGTCTGCGGGACGGGTGCGAGGAGCGATCCAGTCACCGGCGAGTGTGAGGCAGAGGAAGGTGAGCTGCTGTTCAGTGAGGGCAGATGTGTGTGTGTTCTCTGATGTCTGACAGCTGTGTGTGTGTAGTGTGTCCCGCGGGCCGCTCTGGACCAAGCTGCTCTCAGCGCTGTGACTGCAGTAACAGAGGCCTGTGTGACGCCGTCTCTGGAAACTGTTCATGTGGCCTCGGCTGGACCGGCTCGCGCTGTGAGAGAGGTCATTACACTGCTCTTACTCTACATTTAATAATCATTTATCCGTCAGATCACGGAGGGTTAACTGATATCAGTAAACAGGTCAAACATGCTAATCAGTCTTAACTAATCCAAATCTGAATCTTAAATCACATTACAGCATTTTGATCGAGTCGTGACTAACGTTTAATGTTAAATTGATATCAAGCCTGCTGGGATCTTTGTCCAAAAATCCAGTTGTTATTTTTGAGTAGACTCTTTTTTATTTATTTATTTATTATTATATATATTATCAATCATTCGAATTTGTATCTGTTCATTTATAGATGATATGCTTATGAATCCATTGTCTTCTTTCTAATCTGAATGTGGAGTTTAGTTTGAGATAGAAATACAATATATCTACAAATATTTATTTGATTACATGGAAATATATGAATCAAAATGCAATTACATGTTTTATGATCTGCCAAGAATTAGATATAAAATAACATATCTGTTAAATAATGTATCTAAAACAATTCACACACAAAATATATCATAAAATATACAACTACATTTATTTTAGGGAAATGATACGTATCATAAATATATATTATACATACAATATTTTATAAATTTAATAGTTAAGTAATACATATATTGTACAATTAAATATGCTACAGTAAATATTTATTTGGTAACACTTTATTTTAGTTACATATATTAGTTGCTTATTAGCATGCATATTACTAGAACGTTAGCTTTTTAAGCTCATATTAATGCCTTATTCTACATCCCTATTCCTACCCAATACCTAAACTTAATCTGCTGCTTATTAATAATTAGTAAGTAGTTGTAAAGAATCTGTTGAGGGAAAAGTAGTAGTTAACAGTGAACAAGTCTTATCTATTCTAAAGTGTTAGAAGTCTAAATATATAATGTATGTATAGACTCTCCTGCTTCAGATCTCTTGTGTTTCTATCAGTGTATGGGTTTTATGATGTGTGTGTGTGTGTGTTCAGAGTGTGTTGAGGGTCGCTTCGGTCCTGACTGTGTTCTGCAGTGTTTGTGTCAGAATAACAGCACATGTGACCGAGTGACAGGAAGCTGCCGCTGTCAGCCGGGATACTACGGTCATCTCTGTCAACACGGTGAGGTCCGGCAGAAGCTCTTCCAGCACAGATGAGTGTTAGCTGTGCGCTGACTCTGTGTGTGTGTGTGTGTGTGTGTGTTTCAGCGTGTCCCGCTGGTCTGTTCGGCTCTGGCTGTCAGCAACTCTGTGACTGTATGAACGGGGCTTCGTGTGACCCCCGAACCGGACAGTGTCTCTGTCCCGCTGGATATCACGGATCTCGCTGTGAGAGAGGTCAGACATCTACAGTACATCAGTCTTCACACACACACACACACACACCTAATACTGTTTTTTTGTTGTTGCTTGAAATAAAGTAAACATTACCCAAAATCAACAACCCCCCCCCCCCCTTCTTGTTGCTCAGTGTGTGAGCAGGGCACGTTCGGTGTGAGCTGCTCTGGGTCATGTGACTGTGCGGAGGACACCCCATGTGACCCGGTGAGCGGCAGCTGCGTGTGTGCCTCAGGACGGACGGGGGTCAGGTGTGACAGCGGTGAGGACCGTGACGCTGCACCTTCATCTTTACACCTGTATGAGTGTGTGTGTGTGTAACGTGTGCTCTGTTGTGTCAGACTGCAGCGTGGCGCGGTTCGGACCCGACTGTGCTCTCAGCTGTGAATGTGAGAAAGGAGCGCAGTGTGACCCTCGAAACGGACGCTGCCTGTGTCTGAGCGGCTGGTTCGGCATCACATGCTCAGAACGTAAACCTGCTTCACACACACACTCACAGCTCTCTCCAGACAGCTGCTGCTTATTCAGGAAAAAACACCCACAACTTAAAGGAATAGTTCCAATAAAACAATTCTGTCAATCCTTTCCTCGAGTAGTTGCACACCTGTATGAGAGTGTGGAACCAGGCTGTTTTGGTCACCCTTGACTTCCATATACTACTGAAGAACTATTCCTTTAAGGTCCTTGCACACAGAGTCTGAAATGGCACCGATGCGAAAATGCAGAAAATCAAAACTTTCACCTATCATGAAATAAAAATAAAAATGGATCGGGTTTGAAGGCAGTGTGTAAACATGACTGAGAATTGAGATTCTAAGATCTCACATTGTGTCAGTGACGTCACATTATTTTTCTATATTTCATTGTAGTTCTAGATTTATTTATTTTTTTGTCTGTATAGTTTTTATTTTTAAATTTGTTTACATCACTGCAAAAAAATGCTTTCCTTACTTAGATGTCTGGAAATTATTTTGGCGAGCAACAAAACAAAACAAGTAATAAATACAGCCTTGTGTTCATGAAAATTAAGTTTTTTTTGGGTTTAGAACAAGCCATGATCTAATTTCAGAAAACAATATAATTTTAGTTTTTTTACCCCACTGGCAGATTACTTGGTTTCAAGCAAAACTAAATTTGACTTCTTGTTTCTGAAAACAAGACAATAATTTTTACTTTCCAAGAAAATCCTTCTTGCTTGTAGATATTCTGGCTCAAAATAAAGGCAAAATAAATGCTTTTTAGCATAAGCAGTTTTTTTTTTTTTTTTATTATTATTAATTTAAATAAGTCTATTTATTATATTTATGTATGTTTTACTTGTTTTGAGCCAAAAAAAATCATATAAAATAAGACAAAAAATTAAAGTAAGAAAAACATTTTTCAGTCTATTTTTTAATATTACGCCCTTGGTGAATCTGAGCAAAGGTGGCTGTAAAAATAAATCAAAATTCTAACCGACCATTGAATCGAGACAGTTGAAAATAGGGAGAAAATCTCATTGTGAAATGTTTTTCTGTTATTCTTGTTGGCCACAATTATTGGCACCCCTAGATTTTTTAAATACCTAGTCAAATATCTCTGAAGTATATTCCCATTCACAAACAAAACAAATTCCCTTAATCATCAAAACAATGAGAAAAAGTTCTTATATGCTGCAAAAGATAATTGAGCTTCACCAATTAGATGAACATTTCCATTTCCACCATCAGAGAAATAGTAAAGAATTTCCAATCAACACACAATGTTAGGAAGCTGCCTGGAAGAGGACGTGTGTCTCTATCTTCCTAATACACGGCGAGGAGTAGAGTTTGAGTGGATAGACTCTTCAAGGACCACAGCTGGAGAAGTGCAGAAAACAGTTGAGTCTCAGGGTCAGAAAACCTTTTCAAGAGTTTGGGCTTCCAACTAGAGCGTATTTGGCGTGCTGTCCAATGAGTACCGGGGGGCTGAGCTCGACGTCCGGCTCGAATCCCACTCTAAAATAATTCAACGCAGAGATAAATCTTATGTTGGGCCATGGTTGGGTCTTCCATCGGGACAATAATCCAAAACAAACATCAGAATAAACACAAGAATAAAGCAGTCCTCTCACCTGAACCCTGAGTGAGGGAATCTGGAGTGATTCAGGATGACGGTATGGTCTCTTATCAGGTGTTCTCCAAACTCAGAGCTGTTATCTTGGGAAAAGGACGTAGCAATAATTGGGTCTAACATGTATGTATTGGAGAAAAACATCATGAGGTTTTCTCCCCATTCTCAATTGTTTTACTTCAAATTATTCGCTAAATTCTAATTTATCACTGAAGGAAAGATCAAAAGGATCAACAACGCAGATTTATTTTCACAGCCACAGATTTACCAAGGGTGCCAATATTAGTGGAGGGCACTGTATTTCACTTGGACTTATTTTAGCTGAAAAACTGTATTAATATCATATTTCAGTTCATTAATTTAAAGTAGGTTGTTCTTGATTTGAATGGTTGCGTCTGTATTTTCTCAGGTGGCCCTTCAGAGGAGGAACATTGAGCAGCTGCAGCGGGACACAAACACACAGGTGCACTTTACTCACAGCCCAGTCCTCATCCTTCACACGTTCAGGGGATGGTCAGAGTCACAAGCGCCTTTGGATTTCAAGACTTTATAAAATACAAGTCCCAGGTGTTTTACTAATTTCACAAAATGTATTTGTTTTACTTCTCTGACAGACTTTAACGTTTGATAAAGAAAGATGGATGGGGAGATATTAAACTGTACATGAAGTGATGTTAGAAATGGTGCTACGACAGCCTCTTATTAAAAGAGCCTGTATGTGTTAATATTAGAAGAAAAAAATGGGAACTGGAACATTTTTTAATGCTTTTGGTTGTTCTGTATAAAATTTGAAATTATTTATGTTTTGTAAAATATACAATTGTAAATGTTTTAAAACTCTTTAATATGTGACCCTGTTGAAAAAGTCTTTACTACTACTTTTTTTTTAAGCATGTGTTAAATATTTTAAACGGCAGCTGTGCACTATATTTTAAATTCAGCAAATTATGTCTATAAATATTTGTATTTGAATATTCTTTTAATCCAGGGGCCGTATTTGTGAAACAATCTTTAGAATAAACGTTAGCTGTCATTTTCTTAGTTCAAAATCTCATTTTCTTAAGACGAAAATAAGGAAAATGTATATAAAGTACGTATGGAAGCATGTGTAGTTAAATTCAGTTTGAATTTGGCAATGCAATATGTAAAAAAACACTGTATTTCTGCATTTAAATTGACATTTTTCCATACATATGTGCAACATTTAGTGCAAAATGAAAATTCAAATCAATAATTTCAATAAGATATTTTCTACACTACTTTTTAATATGCTAATTAAAGTTGCAATTAAAATGAACGAATGATTTATATTGATTAGATACATGTTTAACATGTCCAAGTATTTATCCTAAATGCATTTAGAGGTAGGACACATTATATAAAAACACTTTATTGATTATATACAGTAGCAATTATGTATATAGCGTTGACTGTCATTACTGCTTATGTATGGAAGCATGTGTGTAGTTTAATTAAGTTTAAAATGTAATATGCAAAATGTAGAACAGCAATATATATATATCTGTTCTCTGCATATGTGCAATTTAGTCCTATTATATAATTGAAATACCCATTTTCTACACTAAAACATAATTTAAAGTTTATATGTTCATGTAGCTCATGTCTAAACGCATTTAGGAGAAAAATCTGCTTGGACATGTTTAACATCTAATCAATTTAAGTAATAAATTTGTTTTAATTTTGCAACTTAGAAAATGGCTAATTTAAATTATAGAATTGATTTTTCACGTTGCACATACTTATGGGAAATACAAAAAAAAAAAACTATGCATATGCTTCCATATGCTGTATAAGCAGTGATGATAGTCAGTACATTATGAATGATTTATTGCTACTGTATGCAATCACGTAATGAAGTGTAGTCTGATTATGTAATATAATAACAATGCAATCTGATCACATAATTCAGATGACATCTTGACTGCAGCTGCAGCTTCAGCTCCATCAATGCATTTCTTTAGAAACTCAACAGAAACCAAAGACACAAACAGCCTTTTTTTTCATTGTCAATATTTTATAGTTGTCATTTCATATACTGGCGCTGTACATGTCTAAATTTAGATTCAAGCACAATGCAGTCAGCAAACGCCTTTCGATGAAAATAAAAAGAACCAAAGGCTGGAGCGATCAGGACCATGAATACTCTCATGTATATCTATATATATATATATATGTACAAAGGTCAAACTATATACAGATATATCTGACTCGACATACAGTATTTCTCCACAAAGCGTGGAAATGTAGCTTGCCATTGTTTACATTTCACAGAATTCTCCAAAATGCATATTCAGTGCAAAAAATTGCTCTTTGTAATCTTTGTCATCCTCACCATCATCTTCAGGTCAGTACCACCGAAGGGCAACAAAGAATGGTAAAAAAATAAAAATCATATTTTTGTCTTTATCTTTGCAAAATAGTAAACATGAAAAATAATTAAAGCATGGTACTTGAAATCAATACTCTTCACATCGCTCAGATCTGGACTGATAATTACAGATTTCATAACAATCGCTCTATTCTCTGGTTTCCCAACCGTTCCACTCTGGATTTTTATTTCAGTTCAAACACAGCTCGGAGGCATGGATAACCAGGCAATGATTTTCACCAAACATTTCCGACTCGGACGAGGTACAACTCTAATAAAACGAGAACATTAGTCTAACACGAGTTCAGTCAAACATACTGAAACTAAACTGTTCACAAATCTACCGCTCGCTTTAGCGATGCATTTCATCTCCACCATATTCTAATGTACAACAGTGAAATATGAAGGAATGTTTCAGATTCGGTGCCACTGAAGATCTATGGTCTGTGGAATAACCAACAAATAATTCATTTTATTTTTATTTTATTTATTTGTAAGAATATGGCTACAACTCATTGTTTCTTCTGTTCTCACTCTCTTTTATTTATAATTATTATTATATTTAAAAATATGATTATTTATTTGCCTTACAGGGTGATTTTCAGAAAGCAATTTCCCAAAAAATATTTTGACCCTAAAATCAATACTATTTTGTATAAAATAACTAAAGCCTATTTTTTAGGATGATCATTTGTGACGTTATCTCCATGCAAATACATCTTTTCCAACCAACTCATTACTGTAATCCAAAAAAAAAAAAAAAAATGCAAACAATGCACACAAAAAGAACATTACTGTTAAAAACAAAATTGGCTTTTTTGAAACGATGCCGTGAATCGACCTGAATCTAAAACATTCCTTTAAAAGGGAAAAGACGTCGACACTACGAGTGTAAATGAATCATCTCCAATGAAGCAAGTGCCTAACAAATAAAGTGCAAATCATTCAGAGACGGTCTGTTAGGAGTAACTGCACCATTATTATAATCAGGAAACGTCCGTGGCTCCAAAGGCTCTTCAGAGAGACACACAAAAACACAGATGAGATGAACGGACACCAAACTTCAACATTCAGCTGTTTAAAGTCACGAATAGAGTTGATTTACTGAGACAAATGTAACTCCCATAACTTTTGTTTTTCGGATCTTTAAAGTATTTTTAAATCACTACCATGAAGAACAGCAAGCTTGTCTTTTCAGAATTGTACAAAAATGTCAGTCTGGCCAACATTATCAGATATGAATTGTGCTAAAACAGCGCACGGATCCTGCTGCATGCTTTCCGAATGAACCTCATGCAATACTCTTGTGCTTGATTGGACGGTTGGACTAAACGCTGCAAGAAATTCAGTACTATCTTTTAATGATCAACGTCTGGCGACCAATCTCCGTTTAAAAAAGAGCTAAAGACTGCTTATCATTCATACTGGGTGCACTATGTATACTTGCACTAAGTATGTATATATTGTATGTACTTCTATTCCTAGAGCGCAGAGTGAATATACAAAGTGAAGAAAGATGCGCAGATGCATGCTGCTAAGTGAGCCATCGTCTCTCCGTGGGAAAGAGGAGACGGGAGTCATGTTACTGACGGGATGTGGGATAAATCTTTGGCTTCAGCCACACGTATCATCACCGGCACATATAGAAGAAATGCCCAGTGTCCAGAAATGAGATGAAGAAACAGCAAACGATGTATTTCACATACGCACACATGCAGACGTAGACATTCTACCGCAGTCCCTGAGCTGCTGACACAAACAGGCCTTTGCTCCTATTGGGCGAGTGAGAGAATGCTGTTTAAACAGTCCGCTTTTTCCTATTGGCTAGGAACATCTGCTGAGCCATGGAAGGCCACAGGTGAGCGCTGGCCCCAGCTAGACTGCAGGCAATATCGCCCTATCGCTGTTGGGTTTGCTACTGATAGATGTCCAATCGCAGGGTAAAGAAGCAGGGCTGTTTCACCTGTTTAGGATTGAACCTGCGACTTTTGTGTTAGCAGCCCATTATGTAAAACCATTAGGCTACCACCACCTCATGTTTCTATTTGCTGCTGATAATCAATACATTTGCCTTACAAGGTGAAATGTCACACACAAAAAAAATATTTCAGCCTAAAATCAATATTTTAGGACCATCAAGGTTTTTATCCCTACCGCTGCACTACATTAAATACAATGTTTAGGAAAAATGATAATGGTCACAATGGAGGAAAAAAGTTACTAAAATAGTCCTAAAACAAGTAACCTATTTTTGTATGTAATATATATTTTTAGGATTTTTCTTTGTACATTATGTAACTTAATTTTTAAAAATGAATGATTATTTTTCACTCTATTTCTTTTTTTCCTTCTAATTCAAAAAAGATAAATATTTTTTTTTACTCATTTAAAAAACTAAAATCAAACAAATAATAAGAGGATGTACATATATGCGTTCCAGTAATTAGAAAGATATTTTCCCCACATAACATTTGACAACTTGTATAAAAAAACTAAAGAAAATTACCACAATGAAAAAAAGTCTCTAATTTTGTACTGAAAATCTTGTGTGTGTGTGAATGATATATATATATAGGACCATAATATTTTTTTCATTATTTGGTTTTATTATTATTTCTGTTCTTATTATTTATTAAAATAATAATTAAAAAAACTAACTTTTTTTTCTTGTTAAATCATATTACTGCAATTCCTAATGAATTTGATGAATAAAAAAAAAAAAAATTAAAGTACAACAAAATTACAATTTAATTACACATACTGACTGAAAAAAATCAGGTGTGTACCTACACCTTAAAGCAGCGGTTCTCAATCCTGGTCCTCGCGGCCCCCTGCTCTGCATATTTCGCGTGTCTCTCTTTGTTAACGCACCTGATTCTGATAATCAGCTCATTAGAAGAGAGATCCGTGCATTAGCTGTGTTC
>JAUCMU010018618.1:0-19686 GCA_032275025.1 Enteromius treurensis | reverse complement strand
CTTGATTTCAGAAGGGGCAACTTATTTTTATTAAATTAAAAGAAAACTACTGGTGGATCTTTATCATTGTAGGGTGATTGTGTGCACACACTCCCAACACACGTTTCAGTCCAAACAGCCTGAAAAAGTGCATGTGGCACCGGATGACCCCTTTAATAAAAGGTGTATGTTCTGCGTTGTATTTTGTTGCTTGATTTTATTTCAGAAAATTAAGGTCAAATTTCCACGAATGTAAAAGTGGTCCTTCAAGGAGCTTTACAGACATGGTCACTTTGAACTCTCATTCTACAAAAGAGACCTGTGTGAAGATTGTCCCAAAGTTCTTCTCTGATCAACTGATCCAACGTAAAGTTAAATACATAAAGCCAAAATGTTCATTTTCTGTAAGCTATTTCTCTTTATATATAGTATATTGTAAAGGTCACTAACCTTTTCGATCATCGCTTTTATTCTCATTCGACACAGTTTTGATGATTTTAAGAAAGGGCCGCTCAATGTTAGGATGGCTGTAGGGATCCATTGGACTGGGAGGAGGCATCCCTGGAGGTGGGTACATAGGCCATCCGGGAGGCATATATGGAACATAATTGCCATAGGGGTCGTAACCTCTTGGTGGGTAGTCAGGTGGCATTACCCCATGTGGGGGTGGCCCGGGGTATGGGGGCATGGGATGCGGCGGGAGACTGGGTTGGGAGGGATACGTCTGAGACCCAGGACCTGCGGTGGGTGTGGTAGGCCAGCTGCTTTCTGGTTGAGCCTCTTTCTTGTTCTGACTATGTAACAACGGAGATGGTTTTTCTGGGGTAGCTGGCTTTTTCTTGCTGCGACTTGAAGCGTGATCCAAACTGGCACTTCGGCTGTGACCGCTTCTGCTTCTGCTGCTACTCCGACTGCGACTGGAGCTCCTGCTGCTACTGCTGCTGTAACTCCTGCTACGGCTCCGGTGCTTTCTATCCGAATACCGACGAGTTGGTGTCTTCGCAGGGGTGTTTCCGTGCAGGCGTGCTTGCGTCCTGGCGGCCATCTTGCTTATCTCAGCCACACCCAGGTCCAAGCCGATTGTTTTCAGCAAGTCTTGTATCTTCTCATATTCCTCCACCTCCTTCCTCACCTTGACATCCTGTGGCCCAATGCCTGGTGGGAAGTCATTTTGTCCTTCCTTGGCATGTACCTCAGGTGTGGCCGAATCATGATGTCCGTCTGTCTGCCTACCATCTCTATGTGAATGGCTCATCACATTGTCTACACTTTGGCCAAATGTGTAAGGTTCTTTTATCTGCATATCAGAAGTCTGTGGGTAACTTGTGCCTGGAAAGTTGGAATTTGCTGGTACCACCTCGTTGCCCTCTTCTTCATCCCCATATAGGAACTTCTCCTCATCTTCAATATCTGTGCGACTCTTTTTTACATTCTGTGGTTGGATGACCCCGGATAACATTCCTAGGAACTGCGTGAGGTTTGATTTCTCGTGAGGGAGGAGTAGGTCACCTCCGCCGGCTGGTTGGATCTTACTAATGAGCTCCTCGAGAACACCACTATCAGAGCTTTTACCCAGCATGGATGCTAACAAGTTCGGATCCATGGTTTTGGAAAGTGCGCAGAGAAGCTGTTCAGCCTCTTGTGAAAGACCACCATCTGGATTGCCTCGAGGGGAATCACTATTCTGAAATACATTGGTTAAATATAGTTAAGGGACATTATAGCGTCATTCGTTACTCTCTAAAAATAAAGGCAATTAAATATCAGCTGAAGCAGTGGCGACACTAGACTTCGAAGATTAGCATGTTACACTGATACGAATGAAACTCAACTAAATTTGTTGAGGAAGTTTGTGACCGGTTGTTTTGGGTCACCATTCACTTCAATAGTAGGACAAAAAAAATACTGTGACATAATGAGAGGTGGTTACCTGCGCTATCATGGGAGAATCCGTCTCGGAGGAATCCATTCTTTTCTTCAAAATTGACTTTGCAGGCTGTACAAGCATGTCCTGGATTTCTTTACGCCGTCTGGCCTTCTCCAGCTCAGAAAAGTCCTCCTCCCTAACCCTAAAGTCCCCTGATTTGACTGTCCTGTTGACGCTGCTGCGGCGACTTCTACTGGAGCCGCTGCTGCTACTGCTTCCGCTCCGACTGGCGCTGCGGCTCCAGCTCCTAGCGCGGCTCCGTCCTCTGCTTCTCCCCCTGCTGCGGCTCCTTTCGCGACTGCGGCTCCGCGGCCGGCTCTTGCTCCGTGCCCTGCTCCTGGCCCTACTCTGTCTGCGACTACGGCTTCCGCTTCTACTTCGACTTCTGCTGTAGCTCCTCCCACGGGTTCGGCTCTTGCTGCGCGCTCGGCTCTTTGCTCGTTCGGGACTCCTTCCGCGACTGTAGCTTCGACTCCTGCTGCGGCTCCGTGGGCGGCTTTTGCTGCGCCCGTAGCCAGGACTGCGACTCCGCGGCCTGCTCCTGCCGCGACTAACACTGCGCCTCCTTGAACCTTTATCACTGTGTCCATCATAGCTAGACTTCCGTGGAGAGTAATAGGGCTTATGATGGGATTCCCCAGCAGCATAATCTCTGTCAACAGAATTCATTATAAACCACAACCGAAGGACAAACGATTGCATATCTAGTGAGTCTATGGGCTCAAGTTAACAGCTAGATTTCTTCAAGTGCTGGGGTATTAAATTACATAAAAAAGCCTATGCTGCCAATCTACTGATTTTGATGTAGAGGAAAAATGCATGTCTGAGCAAGAACTACTCCATTATGAAAGCAAAAGTTAAGAATGTTCATTGTTTGGAGGCATGCAACAAAAGATAGACAGGTCTAGTTGCTTCAAATTAATTTAAGATTTTATTTTTTTTTAAAAAAAAAAAAAAAAAAAAAAAAAAAAAAAAAAAAGGTCTTTACACCCTAACTCCAAATCTTGGGAATTTATATCCCCAGAATCCCGATGATGACCCAAATCCCTAGAGCGTAGGGCATTGATAACGCACATAAATCTGATAAATGAGGTGAAATTCTATTTATTTGATGTATTTATGATTTACCGCCATGCTAGCAGCAATGCCTATAATCATCTCAATTTCACAGTTCAATGATATATGAATAGGTGAAATGTAATTGCTAACGATAATTCATTACACTATTAATTTACAGAATAAATGGAAACAGAACAAATAGACACTTTTATTAATCAACAGATTGGTCCAGTCTTATTCTCACAATAGCCTTATAAAAAGCTGGATATATTCTTTTTGTATTTTTTTAACACAGACACTATTTGCAGTCTGAAGATTTTGACCAGGCAGAGTTGACAGACTTGACACACACAAAAAAAAAAACCCACACCTGATGGACATATTGCATAATTCCATCCATTTAGAGGATAACAAACATATCTGATATTTTAAAACTATTTAAGAACATATTCTTTTCATTTCAGCATTGACAAGTGAACATTAATGACCAAAATTAAATTTAACAATGTCAGAATCCATATATTGTTTTACTAACACTAAGCTACATCTCTTACCGGACATAAGGCGCTTCGCCTGGATTGGTCAGCTCGTTGCCCACAGTTATAACCAGACTGTGATCAACAGGGAGCCCACCACGAGGAGGTGATGGGCTGTATCTCTGTTAAGGAAAATGGGTACATAACTTACACATGGAATAATACAAACTAAAACACTACCAGTCAAAGGTATATATATATATATATATATATATATATCAAATCTAGAGCCCGACCGATTTATCGGCAGGCCGATATTAGGCATTTTCCAAACTATTGGTATCGGCATTTATAATGGCCGATAAATTAATATTTCAAAAATAAAATAAAAACGGACGAAACACCCTTACTGGTAACTTTGATTTGGTTGTTGGTGTTGTTAATGTGTTTTTGTTCAAAAGGACTTTAAAAAGTTAATGCTTTGTTGCGCGTTTCTAAAATTAAAAAAAATTAAAAGGTGCCATAGAATGGAAAACTGAATTTATCTCGGCATGGTTGAATAATAACAGAGTCTCAAACACCATCGTTTCCTACTTTTTTAACTATTAAATTACGAATACCACAGAGACACACAAAAGGCGTGATACCATAATAATACGTCAACAAAACCACAACATCAAGGCTTTTTTTTTAAATTAGAGTATTTAACAGGGTTTCTCAAATCTTACCCTGGAGGTCCAATGCACCTAATCAAACACACCTGAGCATGCTAATCATGTCTTCAGGATCATTGGAGAATCACGGGTAATGTTAGGTGAGTTTTGTCAGGGTTGGAGCTAAACTCAGCAGTGCATTAGACCTCCAGGGCAAGACTTGAGAAGCCCCAGGGTTTTAACGTTGCAACAAGTAGGTAAATGAGAAGTTAACGCATTGTAGAAACACACGGTATTCCCGTATGATCGGTCACAATAAATCTACTTTTAATTGGTGTGCACCCTATGTTGTGTTTACTTCATACCCCATAGCTTCGCGGAGGTCTCCCCCCTCTGTACTCATCGGCTGGGGAGTATCTCCTGCGCGGGGACGGCCGGCGGTACGGATCCGGGGGATGGCCTTGTCCAGAACGGGAACCGAAGCCACGCGACGGCGGAGGATGATAGCCGCCTCTGTGTGGCCTAGACCCGCGGTACATAACGACGTGTAGCCGCTGTTTCTGCGTCGAGTCGTTATTATCCTGGGTGCAGGATGACGATTATCCCCTGGACAGGTAAACGCGATTTCAAAAAATCCAATATGAATGAGAGCGTATTCATTACATACAAACGACTCTGTCCGTGCTCACTTCCTGTGCCGCCATTGTCCCGCATTCACCGGACATGATGTCACGTCAAGAACAGCCAATCGAACGCAGCGAAACGGCGTCGTTTTGTTTACGGTCTCGTAAAAGCAGTAAGAAATCGAAAGCATATGGTTTGAAAGCAATTTTTCTGGGGGTTAGTCAGTTGATGAATAATGATTAGAGGCTTATTCTTCACACATGTTATATCCCAGATAATATGCGGTTGTAATGGATGCTCTACACAATAAGGCATGTCTTCTTGAAAATAAATACAATCAAAACTTTAGTCTGGATTATATAACACATTCTATTTTTATTGGCAATATTTATTTTGGGGGGAAGAAAAAACAACAACAACAACAACAACATACCAAAAACACATTAGAAATGTAGTAAATGATCTGAAAACCTCCAGCTAGATTTTTATGGTCATAAATATTTCATGTAAAATATTGCATAGAATTAATCCTGTGAAACATTGATTAAACGTTTTTAATTGTTTTCATTAGTGATTTTTATTAATTTTATTTTTTTTTCTTCCTCTGGCTACTTTTTAGTTTACTTGTAATCTTGTGTACTGATGGTTTCTCTTGATATACGTTTATTTTAAAAAATGAAATTAAAAAATAAACACAATTTCTACGCTAAACAGTGAATATAACTGAGATTAGAAATTATTTTGTTAGTTACACACACACACACATATATATAATGCATGTGGAATATTTTGATTGTAATGCACAAGTCCTTGAAGCAGCCTATCACCATATTATTAGGATTTTAATGTCATTTATTGTAAAATGACTTTTGATGTAATTCTTATCAAAATACAGTAATGACCAAAAATATTGGAAAATGTGACCAAAGAAGGCTATGAAAGTGAATCAGCATTTTTAGTCCTTTTAATCTTTTATTTAAAAAAATTCGTAAACATCCAACCTTTCATTTGATAAGAATTTAAAACGGGGGAAATATCAATTTGAAATATTTTTCTTAAATACACATTGGACACAATTATTGGCACCTCTAGAAATTCCTATGAGTAGTACATCTCAGAAGTATATTCCCATTCATGTGCACAATTTTGTGGACCCCGGGTTGATTATGAACATGAAACAAAGTCCTCCATCTTTCACAATAAGAAAAACCAAAGAATATATGTCTGATGTGGAGTAAAAGATAATTGAGCTTGTGTGGATTTAAAAAAAAAAAAAAAAGAGCTAGAGCTGAGAAAATTCCCATTTCCACCATCAGGGAAATAATAAAAAAATTCTAATCAACATAAAATGTAGGGAAACTGCCTGGAAGAGAATGTGAGTCTATAATCGTCCTAATACACGACGAGAAGAGTTTGAGTGACCAAAACCTCTCCAAAGACCACAGCTGGAGAACTGCAGAAAACAATGTGTCAAACAGCCCCTACATCACCATATGCTGTTTGGGAGGGTTTCATCCAAACATAAACTCCAGTATATTCTGTTGTCAGACACGACTGGAACTTCAAACAGGACTGGCTTCTCTGGTGAGATGAAACTAAAAAACACTGAATATAATAACCCCAAATGACAACAAGTATAAACACACCTTGGGTCCTTATGTGCTGATTCTGGGTTGGGATGGGGCATCTAATTTTATCCTTTAACACCAGAATAAGACTGCACTGATGTATCCCAGATCCTTTATTAACAACACAACTAACTAAACCGCATAAGACATGAAAAAATTGAAGTTAAGATCAGATTTAAAAACATTGAATAAATCTTAGCAATAACACACGATACATCACATTTGGGGATGCATTTATTTTACTTTTCATATGATCATTCACATTTTCCAATAAAAGCAAATGGCAACTCAATCGCCTAACTGAACTCTCAAAACATCTGATGGATCCAGGTCTGCACCTCTCATCAGATGTGGGTTTCTTGCTGTTCCTTACCTCATCTGACCCCGAGATTCATTTGCAGTCTATAATGACGAGAACCTCTACAGATATGTCCTGTATTTAAACTAGCCACACATGAAAGGACCTGCGTTTTTCACACTAGTCAGTGTACAAGCCCTTTAATCAGTTGTATGTCCTGTTCCTGCCTCTTTTATTTTCTGGGCTTCAGTGTCAGCTGCAAGTTTCTTATTCACTCTTGATATTGTTTAAATAAACAGGATTTATACATTTAAAAAAAATATATTGTGTTTTGATCAATTTCCATGACTTGACAGTGAAATTAGTTACTTTCCATGAAGTTTCAAGGGCTGAAAAAAAAATCACAATTTTATAAATAATGAATGTATTAAAGTGTATTCAAATGTTCCATTATAATGGATTTATACACTGTACTGTTAAACTGTATAAAGGCTCAAAAATGTACCTGCAGTTTAAATTGTGATGTTATTTCTGAGTGCACTAAATTACTCCATGATTATTATTATTATTGCATCAAACATTTAAATGACATTTGGCAAGCACCAAATATCACTTACCTGGAGAATTTCAGTGAGTCTTGCCGCTTACTCTTGATCATTGCATTCTTCAGGCCTACATAAGCAACCACTAGACATCAAACTGATTATATTTGCATAGAAGAAGAGACATTAGACAGCAGACACAAGAGAGATTAACATTTAGATCACATCAAAACTGAACAGTACCAGGGAAGGTAAGAAAATCAACACCTATACCGTTTATACTGTCAGAACATTAGAGAGGAAATAAGCTGACTGTGCAAACTTCATGATGGAAATTCTAAATGGGAGACGGAAATAGTTTATATATTCGTTCACTCACTTCCTGTTTTATGTTTGCAACTTAAAAAATCCTTCACCTATTTTGGCGTTCCCAGTCAAAAATGATTATTCATAAAACTCATTATGCAATCTCATCTTCGTCAACACTTAATTAGTAAAGGTTTTGCATTTCTTTGTAGATCAAAACCTTTGGAAGCTGGAAACCTTATGCATACCTGTCATTGATCAACTTTTTTGCTCCACTTCAAATGACTATTGTATATGCTATTAGTTAACATGAACAGAGTATTAACAGTACTTCTACAGCATTTACTAATGCATTATTATAATACAAGTGTTTGTTAACATTAGCTAGTTAACTAACATTAACAAAGATTACCAACTAGTGTAATAAATGCATTGCTCATTGTTTGTTCGTGTTAGTTAATACATTACCTACTGTTAACTAATGTAACCTTATTGTAAAGCGTTTCCACATTAACTAGTATTTTAGTATTAGCCTAACAACGAGTGTGGCCAAATCCCATTTAAGAAACTCAAGAAACCCATGTAGTTTTTATATATTCTGCAAATACAGTTATTGGTGAGTAAGAAATCATTGACACTCTTGAGAGATTTAACATACCCAGATTGAATCTGAAGACCTTTGGTTGTTTCCTGCGCTGATTTGTGGATCAGATTTAATGACAGAAAAACACTCAGTGAAGCTGATGCTTTGTGATGCAAACACATGGGTGTGGAGAACATTGTATCATACGCCAAATCTCAAATCATAAAGAAAGGTTTATTCCGTATTAAATCAGAGTATTTTACATTTTGCTTTTATTTGTAAACCGAATGTATAAAACAGAACAAGTCAAAACTAAAATCTAACATTCTTGCAAAATACTTTTTGTGTTTTGCGCATATATAGAGAACAAATCCGCTTTCATTCTACACAGGCTGTACAACAATCGATTTTGAACAGCAACATAGGATACACACAAGAATGAAATGGCACTGTACATTTCTGGAAGTTCCTCGTCTCAAACCGACTGCCGAGATGTCTCGGTCTCCATCTTATTAGTCTCACTCTCCCATTTCTCCAGAAAAGTCTGCAGGTTCAGATTGAAGGTATCGATACCCTTCCCCGATAGATGAACCCCATCTGGTCTGTAGAGTCCGAAACATGGACTTATGTTGTTGTGATTCAAAGTAGAGCCACCGAGTCCTGTCATAATTCCACATACGCTCTCATTAATGGCTATACGGATAATGTCCATTTCTTTGCTGTTCACTGTACCCCTCCAAGTCTGCCGTGAAAGGATGCTGGACCACACCGGCAGGCATCCAGGGAATATGCTCTTCAGCGAGGTCATGTCTTTCTTCACAGTCTGAATAAAGGCCTCTGGATCAGTTGTGCTTATGTCATTTCCTCCCAAGTGGATTATAAGCAAATCAGGCTTGGGCCAGTTGTCTTTCAGCTGGTGCAGCAAAGGCACGAGCTGTTGCCACGTCATGCCCTGCACGCCCTTCCACCAGATGCGCACTGAGTCTGGGTGCATGCCCAGCTGCACTCCATACTCAGGGGAGGTAGCCCTCTTCTCAGCCCAAAACACAAGAGAGTGGCCACATATCCACACATTCTTTATCTCATGGGGTGTACTTTTACCTGTAAATGTGTTAGAATATAGGGTGTGCATTAACCTCGGCAAGCTTGGCCACATGAAAAAGTGTTTGATGGTCCTTAAACCTAACATCATTTCAGGGCCAACAAAGTGATGTTCATCGCAAGTGACCTGGGCCCGGTTGCATGAAAGTGCTTAAGTAATTTGACTTTGGTGTATCCCGCAACAAACGTCTTAACGTGACCTAAGTGTTTAAACCACTGATCTATATAATGACTGGATCTCTCATCGACTTCTAAACTACCGACAGCCAGTGAAGCCACCGATCCATCTTACATTCCATTGGACTCACAGGCAAACGCAATAATCCTATGCAATATCTTTTTTAAGATTTAAGAGTGAGCACTTTGTACTTTGATATCCAGGTCGTGAATGTACAGGGATACTTCGTTTTGAAAACGCCATGCTTTCTCGTTGAATTCATATGATTTCCTATTAATTCAATGGAACGAATGGGAACAGTGAGGAATACCAATAAGCTTCACTTATATAGCGTCATGAGCAATCCAGTTCTATATTATAGATCAGTGGTTTAAACTAAGAGTAGTTGCTGGCAACATAGGGCAATGGGTGCTGCGGTTGCTATGGTTACCATATCTCACAATAAACATAGATGTGTATGAATGAGAATAAACATAACAAAATACAAACCTAACAATAATAAACAAGTGCTGCCTGTTTCTGCATTACTTTGTGTACAGCCGTTACCAAGGAAACCACCAAGGTGCCTCCGGCTGACCACTGATGGAAAATTTACCAAATATAAAAATCTCCCTGTTGAAAAATAAAACCGCTAAAAGCAGCCTAGGCTTAGGTTTGGGCTGGAAGAAGCTGGTTAGCTGGTCTCGCAGCCTGACCAGCTAAGACCAGCCTTGCAAGCCGAAACTTGGGCCAAAACCCCTGTAAAACCAGTTAATAAGTCAACAAAGTCAGGATGAGTTTAAGAAGCCTTTTTGATCACTTAAATTGATCAAGGTGAAATAGTTACTTTTATTTGGTTTTATTATCTTGAGGGTTTTCATGCAACTAGGCCCTGATCCCAATCCTGACAAGTCTCATCTAACAAAGAACAGGACTGATCTCATCTACCAACTGATCTGCATCTCTTATTTTGTGGAGAACGCATGTCTACACTGAAGCGACTGGCATTGAGTTGACTTGAGACCGTCTAAACCAGGTGCCCCAAGTATACCCTAAATTTATTTTCAACAGAAATCCAGTGGTGTACTGTACAAATCAATTTAGCTTCAGTTATTTTAGAACAGCACTTCATTTTACATCATGCTATCATTGCATCTACCTATGCATAGAAATCGTCAAACCACTTAACCACACTTATTAATTAAAGGTGAGTTCACAGTAGATATCACCGGCAAAAAAAAGTCCGCTGGCTATTGTCAGTGGTGTAGATGTGTGAAGCACAGCTTGCACTCAGTTGGTTATTGTGTAGACCGCACCACTGAACATACTGCAACAAATCTACTTTTAATGCAACCCAAGTTTTACACATCCAGTGCAGACATGCATACGTTTCCAACTTGCTCTCTAAACTTAAATAAACGCAATACTATGCGATCACTATTTAAAAACGATTACCAATGTACATTCTAATTTGAAGGTACGCCCTTCAAAAATAACCCATTAATCTTAAAATGCTGTTTCCTCCTCTAGTGGCAAAGCACTAGTTTTCTTTAAAAAGCTATCCAATATTATAATCTGAGAGCTAACTATAATGCTTTTTCGTGTCAAATTCTGACAGCAATCCTGTTTACAAGGTAAAAGAATCAGCAAACTAAACAGGCAGCTGCACCTGAAGCCAATAAATGCCTGAACCTAGAGACTCTGGAAATAATAATACCTGGAGCTGAATTCCGATTTTGTCCACGTGAACGCTGGGCTTCCATTTGCTGCTCTTTCTTCAGCTTCATTCTCTGGTTAAACTGTTCAAGCTGCCCGGAGCACAATCACATAAGAACAAAACTCTGACAAAATTGTGCTAAAACAGTCAGTAGATTTATCACAGGTTTAGAACATTACAGAAGCACAATAAGCGCACAGCAACATTGCCCTCGGACAGCTTCTGGTATTTGCCACATCACAGAATTACAAAGCATGACGAGTATAAAATCTAAGTATAACATGGTTATTAAGAATCGCTGAACAAAGGGTTCCACATGTGAGAAGTTTGAAGAAAGATGTCATACCCGTTTCTTCTGCTTAGCCTTGATGTCATCTTCTGTAGTGGTAGCAACCTGTATGTTCTTGGCGTCCTCTGATGTCTGTTGTTCTTTACTGTCCTCTATAGGTTGTATGGTAACAAGCGTGCTGGCAGGCCCTGATTTACCTGTCTGAACCATTTCGACCGTTTTTATTGTTTTGAGGCACCTAACAGGCTTGTTTTTTATAGATTCTGCTGGGATTTGACAAGCCACTGGGGTAGAGTAAGCAGAGGCCATGCCGGAGAGTTGGAGAGGGTTGGGATTAGGTGCAGAACCATAGAGATATGGCATGGAGAGTGGAGGAGGTACACAATATGGATTGGCCATTTGTGTAGGGTATGAGCTATAAGCAGCCATCAAATGTGACGCCATTGCTTGGTGACCCATAGCGTAAGGGGATGGAGGCGCAGTGCCATATGGGTACGGACCAGAGGCCACAGAACCCCAGACATGTTGATCACTACTTTGATATTGCGGATATTGCGAAGCTGGAAAAGTGGAATTTTGGGCATACTGGGAAGCGGCAGGCTGAACGGTGGTCACTATGGTCATTGGATCGTACAAAGCTTGAGAAACGGCAGTCGCCTCTGGTACTTGTTCGTGGGTTGCTGGTTTCAAATTCACTACGGTTCTCTTAATGCTGGATAGCTCTACATCTTCCACTTTCTGTTGCTCTTTGTATTTTACAGTGTCCTTATAACTCATGTAAACCTTACGATTTGAGGACTGAGCTGGGGAAAGAGATCGGAAGTCTTCGGAGTCGGCGGAATCTGCCCTACTACTGCTACCCCTCTGGTCAGTTCGGCTCACTGATCGCTCCCTTTTTTGTTCAAAGGAGTAAGGTTTTTTAGTCTTACCATACAACCGCTCTTGCGTCCTGTCGGCTAATTTGCTAACCTCTGCTGTGTCTAGATGAAGTCCTATTGTTTGAAGAAGACTCTGAATTTTTTCAAAGTTCTCCAACTTTCTGTTTTCATCTTCATTGCTTTCTTCAGAATCCTGACGAGCTAAGCTCTTGTCAAACGTACTATCAAGCATCTCCCTGTCCACCGCGTAAGGGTGCTGAACATTCTGGTACTCAACTGGCTGGCTATGCTCCCTATACTGACTGCGTTCCTCAGCATAATGCTTGCGCTCTGTTGCATACAAATCAGTGTCCGGTTCATACCGATTCCACTGCTGATAAGGATCCTCTTTATGGGCACTCCAGTTTTCTGACACCACCGAATGCCCATATAGACTCTTCTTTTCAGCTTTTGCAGTAGGGTCTACGCCATACTTCATTCCAACAAGCTGAGAAAAGCCACTACCATCCTGAACAGCTCTTTCATGAGGCAAGAGGTCATCTTTGCTGGGGTCATTCAAACGGGTTTCAGTTTTCACTCGCCCTTGGCCAGATTGTTTACCCCTTAGGGAAGGCTGCTCATCTTCATCTTCCTTAAAAGGATCATATATCTCATCCATGAAGGGTATGTTTCTATCTAATTGCGCTTGAGTTGGTTTCTGGGTGTTTATTGAAGTCAGATCCTTTCTAGCCTCTTGAAACAAAGAGTTAACTACGCTGGTGTCAGCCTTGTTGAGAGCACTAAGGAAGCGCTCCATTTGAGTTGTGAGATTCTTCTTTTGATTTGATGGTGGAGTCTGACTAGTTGAAGGGTTACTGCTAGTCGGATGAGGCCGGCAAGATGACGCCCTGTGTTGGTCATCCTGAGGATCGCTACCTTTAGACACGCTGGAAGATTTCTGGTCATGCAAAGACCTTGAACTGGACGCCTGAGTGAGTGATTGTGGGATAACTGGCTTGTTGAAAGGGGGTGTTTCAGTCATCTGTGAGGCTGCTGAAGACTCATTCATGATCCTGCTGAATAATCCCAACATACTGGTGTGAATCGATTGTGGATCTAAAGATCTATTAAACGGCAAAGTTGCCGTCTTCTGAGAAGGTGGTTTTGTAAAGCAATCATCATCCTGACTCGGGTGGCCACATTCATCAACTGAGGTTTTTTCACTCTGCAAAGCAAGAATAAAAAATTATTTTCACAAATTAACCTTTGGCACCAAAAGCACTTTTCCACCACTGAAGGTTACGGTTCATAAGTTCTGTATCAATCCAGCCACGATGATATGGATTCGGTTTCCATTACTACGCGCGCAACCAATCGTGAGTTTCTAATGCATGTCCATTAACACTGTCTCTATGTAAAGAGTTCGATACACTAACCATGCTGAGAAGTGTGGTAAATGTGCCATATTGAATAGTGTTGAAAATGCAGCTGATACCGTACTCACAACTGTTAAGTCACATGGCGGAAAAGTGTTTTTTAATAGTATTTTTATAGCCTGGCTGGCTGGTTATAGGTTCTAATTGGTCCAAACTAGCCATTTTATGATCAGTCCGAAAGACTGTGGATGGATAGTTGTGCTTTGGTCAAAATCAGATTTTGTAGACCACCATAGCCGATGGGATTCCTAATCAAGCCAACTATAGCAATTACTCTACCATTTTCAAGAAAGCCACGATATGCTGCTTTTTCCAGCAAGGAGAGCTAATCCATATAACCTATTTTACAAGGAACAAACCTGAGACGTTAGAATCTCTGAGCATTTCTTCAAAATGGACTTTTTAGGTTGAATATCAGGTTTTATTTCGGAGCTCCACAAGTTCCCTTTAGTCATTACAAACTGGTCCTCTGTGTGCGAGTCGAACTCATATTCTGCTTCCATTTCAGGCAGTTCCCGAACAACCTTCTGCTCCAAGGCGATCAGCGCTTTCTTGCGTGCTATGGATTCACTGAGATCTTCCAATTGCTTCTTTTTTCTGACCAATTCTGGATCTTGTGTCTGAATTGGAGAGGTCTTTTCAGACCCTGCGGTGGCCAAAGCCCTCTCAGCGATACTTTCAAAAGGTGAGTAGCCAGGTGAGCCAAAAGCACGAGTCTGTTGGTGGTATCCTATCGGCATCTCTTGTTCTTCACTCTTTACCAAAGCAGCAGCAGTTTCCTTGCTCGCAGACGCCTTAGAGAGGATAAGAGACAGTGAGACAGGCAAGAGAAAATAAAATATGAAACCAAACCTAGGAGCCCATGTACAAACAAACCTGAGGCTGAGAATCAGTGTGAATCGGTTCAGACTGTTTCTTCAAGATGGACTTGACTGGTTTTAGGTCAGGCGTCCAAACGTTCTCTCGATGCACATGCTCATAATCAAATGTTGTTACTCCACTTTTTCCATCCTCAGGTTCGATTTTCTTAGCGTTTTGCTCCATAGCGACAATAGCTTTCTTACGTGCGATCAGCTCATTGAGTTCCATCAGCTCTCTCCTTTTTCTGAGTATTTCTTCCTCTACATGATCTGGGTTTTTACCTTTCTTCTTATCGCTTGATTCTTTACTGCTGCTTTGTTTTGCATAGCGATCATATTTGTCTGCAGGGCTGCGGCTTCTCTTCCTAGTCCTCTGACTGCTCCTTTCCCTGCTTCTGCTGCGACTCCGTCGAGATATCTCTCCGCGCTCTTTGCTTCGACTGCGGCTGCGTTTATGTCTGTATTGGCTGTCCCTCCTCTCACGGCTGGAACTTCTGTGTCTTCTGGAGTAGCTCCTACTTCTGTCTCGGCTCCAGCTTCTGCTCCTGCTGCGACTGTATCTGCGTCGACCGCTTTCTCGGCTCCTGCTCCTGCTCCGACGTCGACTGTCGTCCCGGCTTCTGCTCTGGACTCCTTTAGTGCTCTCCTTTTTAATGTCACTTTCCTTCTTCGCATCTTTAGCAGTCTTGTCTTTCCCCTTGTTTAGCTTGCTAGTTTAAGAAATTGCCAACAAAAGGTTTCAGAAAAATATTTTACATGTTGTAACATTAAATCAACATAATTTCCTCAAAATTAAAAGAGACAACCTTACTTGGACAAGAAGTTTTAATCACAACAAAAACTATACAATTTACAATGATGAGCATTTTAATCAAATGTTTCTACACAACATTATTAATGGCAAAGACTCAAGATATAATACCGAAGTAACACTCATATATAAAAAATATATGAGATTGACAACATTAGATTTATTTTAGCAATGCTTTTTCATTTAACTACTATTTCTCTCATACTGTACTTTGCATTCATAAAACCAAATTACTTAAAGGTGCTGTATGCATTTATTAAACAGTGCAAATTAATGCATTTTTAATGCTTTAATAGAAAGCATTTAGGAAACATGCTAAGTTTGTTTCGGCCTGTGTCTTTCCACCCACCGCCAATTCATCCAATGGTGCTTCGACACTCTAGGGTTGCGTTTTGGTGGTAAACACCATGGAGGTAAGCAAACAGACTGGGTCACAAATCACAGATTCTACCCAACCTAAAAAGCCTCAACATGAAACTAAAAACCTCTATGACCAGAGGAATATTAAAACGCTGATAAATCAACTCATCAACTTACAGCGTAAGGCTCATTGCTTAAAATTGTTGGTTGGTGCTTGTTCTATCTTGTACTTGGCAAACTCACTTAAGTTACGAATTTAGACCGCAATACCCATTTCAACCGCTAATTATCCAAAATACATACCACACCTTTAAGTTTCACTTTTTTTTTTTTACTTCAAGTGCTCTTAAACGTGGATGAAAAAGTAACTGCTGTACTCCACGTAAATAGTACAGGAGCTTTTTCATTTTACTTCAAACTGTCTATGACAAAAAGACAACTAAGTGTTTTACTTACGGTCAACGTAATGCCAGTTTTGAAGAACATCTGCACGTTTAACTAATGAACTGACCTACTTACTCGTGATTTACTTACTCTACATCCACTGATTCACTGACTTTGGCCTCTGTTTTGACCTTCGCCTTGATTTGGTCTTTCGGATCCATCAGCAATTTGATAGTCATTTTCTTCTGCAGGCAGCCAAGCAAATGTGGCAGAATCCACATTTAGGGATAAAACCAACCCATGGAAAATGACTAAGTAGATTTTTTATAGTACAAACTAGGGATTGCACTGACTAGTTTATTAGATCTAGTTATTACTAGTGGTCGACTATTTGGCATTTTTTCAAGTATATATTTTTCTGTTTGGCAGATATATTATTAGATTATAGTACTTTCTCGTTTGCTTTATTTGAAAAATATAATCAATGCATAATTCCCAAAAGCACAAAAACTACCCAGAATGCCCTGTTGGTTACAGTATTTACTTCCTTTTTAATTCTAATTGTACTTAATATGTATTAAATATTTATTTATTTTGTGAAAAATTCTTAAAAGCATAAAGTAAGTTTATTTATATTTTAATACATTTTCAAAATTTCTTAAATATTAATTAAAATAAAGTAAAAAAAAAGAGTCTAATATTGGCTATCGGCTAACCTTATTTCCAAGATATCAGCATCAACCTTAAAAAATGCATATCTGTCGACCACTAGTTAGTACTAGTCATTATTCTGCAATGCAGACATTGGATTTTGGCAACTAGTAGTGGATCTCATGATTATAATTTTAATTAAATTTCTTCCATAGTGTACACAGAATAAGCCCAACTGTGTTCCAGTGTTGATGTATATCATTTATTACCTGTGACAGATAAGTATATATTAACAAGAAAAAATATTTGGATCCACCACCCTAATTTTTGGACAACTAGCTAAACAAGCATCTGTGCAAGCCCTAGTATAACACATCTTACACAGTAAAATAAAGAGCATGTACTGCACCTTCTCTTTTACTCCAAAGGCCTCTAATTTTGGCGCAGACGCGAAGACGCTTTCATTCAGCCTTCTTATTCTAACAGCCTGTTTTCCCCCTTCAGCGGCTTGACTCTTCAAATAGTATAACAATTACATCAACAAAGAGCTGTACCGACAAACCAGAATCCAAAATGTATTCTAGACTTTTCCAGCAAAAGCCAGAAACTACAACAACAACAACAAAAATCTAGCCGTTACAAAAGGTTCAGGAAATTTGCTGTTGATGGTGATTTCTGCGGCTGAAAACTTACCTTAACTAACGTAAACTCGACCTTCTCAGACAAAGTGAGTTTGGTGTCCTCCATAATTTCACTTGTGTCAAAAAATAGCAGTGGGTCCTGTTGTGTCGCGATGAACCCACAATTATCATCCAGCTTGACAACAAGCCCCTAATAGATGGAAGCAAGTCATAAGCACAAATAAATTGTGACGTTATTCATTGCCTTAAAGAACATTTTATATTTCTGCCCAGTCCAGTTCCTGGAGATCCTGGAATTAATATGATAATTACAGACAGGTGTGACTGATCAGGGCTGGATCTGAAACTCTGCAGGAAGGTAGATCTCCAGGAAGAGGCATGTCTTAAAGATCAGCTGTAATAAAACACTGCCCCTCACTGCTTCTGATTCTTCTATAAATGTTAAAAAGCAGGGATGCACCAAAACGTCAAGCACGGTCAACCCTTTTTTGAGAAAAGAAAACCAGCAAAACTATGAATGTGATAACATTTCATATATGGGAGAAGAAAATTTGACCTTGAGTCATTGTGACTGAACCTAACCATTTAAACCATTGATTCATTCAGAAACGAATCACTGCCATGTTGCTCAGAAACGCCAAATAATACTATGGTTGCGTTTGTTATTTTTTTGTTGCCGAAATTATGCAAAAACACAAAATATAGTCTCTTAATTAACTTCCTATTTAACAAATATTACGATATTATCACAGATTATATATATTGCACACCCTCACAAGTTATCCCGTCTCATAGCAAACAGTCACATGAATAAATGTGTATTGCCATACACCCAAAGCACTTTACAATCATGTGAGGGGGTGCAGCATCCACTTGGATGATGTGACGGCAGCCACAGGACAACGGCGCCAGTGCGCTCACCACACACCAGCTACAGGTGGGGAGGAGAGAGAGATACAGCCAATCAATGGATGGGGATTATTGGGAGGCCATGATAGACAAGGGCCAGTGGGAATTTGGCCAGGACACTGGGGTTACACCCCTACGATGAGTGTCATGGGATTTTTAATGACCACAGAGAGTCAGGACCTCGGTTTATCGTCTCATCCGAAAGACGGTACTCTTTTGACAGTATAGTGTCCCGTCACTATACTGGGGCATTAGGACCCACACAGGCCTCTCTAACACCTCTACCAACAGCAACCTTGTTTTCCCAGGAGGTCTAATATATATTATTCACAGCCATAGATATATATATTATTCACAGCCATAGATATATATATTATTCACAGCCATATCACCCTGCAGCCCAAGCCTGGTTGCCTACTAAAGCTAAACAGGGTTGAGCCTGGTCAGTACCTGGATGAGAGACCTCCTGCACATGTCTTGGTAACCGGCTAATTTGGGTTTCTGTAGTTCTGTTGTTCAGCTGTGGGCCTAATATAGTCTAAACATTGTGATTGATGCAGCTTGACTGTCTGTCTGTCTTATTAGTTTCAGTAATGATAAACGATGTTTAACGCAGTGTTATGCATTATACAGTGTTGAAGTTCACAACGTAGAGGTGTGCCCGATTCGCTTACAAAAGTTAAATCTATTTTTGGAGAAAAATAAAGTGTTTTTTGACCTTGCATACATGTAAACCTGTTTTAAGAGAAAATATATCTGAGCCTGACACTGTGTTTAACAACTACATAATATGAACTAATAGTCAATACTATTTTTTTGCAATCAAATCTGTTTATTTTTGGCAGATTTTCTTTTTTTAGTAATACATTTATTATTTTTTTAATCTTCATGTTTTAAATTGTTTTAGTAAACATTATTGCAGTATTATTTATACAAAACCAGTACAAATGCTAATTAAAACTAGCCCAATCAAGTATTTCCGTGGTTTCCCCCTTCATCGGGGGTCCGCTATATTGAAATTGCTTTAACCAGCGGACTTCAAAAGCAAACTGCATCAGCCTTGTAAAAGTAGCCTAATTCTGTGGTAAAACCACAGACTTAGCAACCCTGTCTTTAGCAGTCTGCTCTTCTGATGGCAGCTGCAGTGATGCAATGACTTTAACAGTTACTGATTGGCTCTTTTGTGTGGAAGGTGGTACCTATTCTGCCATATTGCATGTTGCAGTTTTAATATTTGTAATATTTGCAGTTTTATATACTCTGTATATTTGTTGTGTGTATATAAACACACACACATATATCTTGAAAATATGTTCATGTATTTTAACACATATACGGTATATGTACAAACCGGATTCCAAAAAAGTTGGGAGACTAAACAAATTGTGAATAAAAACTGAATGCAATGATGTGGAGATGGCAAATGTCAATATTTTAT
>JAUCMU010018599.1:0-19691 GCA_032275025.1 Enteromius treurensis | reverse complement strand
AAGATGCAGCTCTGGTTAAACAGCTGGATGTTGGGTTGAAATGCCTAACGTTACCTGAATGCCGCGGGTGATAGTTTTTGTAATGTGTGTGTTTCTGGTTCTCGTCTGTTTGGGGGTGGGAGGAGGAGCAGACGCGGGTTCCCTGTCTCGTCGTTTGCGCTGCCTTGTTAAGCGTAGCACTGAAAACATTATATTTTACACAGTTTATTCTCTCTCTTTTTTTCTGAATCGTTCGGTTCGTATGCGTACCATACCGAAAGTTTCGTACCGAACGGTTTAATACGATTACGCATATCGTTACACCCCTAATGTATATATATACATGTGAACTACATTTGTCCTTTATTCTCTTCAATCACTTCTCGTTTAGATGCCCAGCCCTTTTAGATGTAAAGCCAACAGCATTTGTAAAACACTTCACAAATTCATACAGCAAAATATTCACCTTGAATCTATTGTAGACAGGTCTTATTTTTATATTTTTGGATTAGATTGGATGGTAAATTATGGTAGACAATGATAATTTCCCCTTGCTGTGTGGCATTGCTTATGAGAAAAAAGTTATTTTGGTGAAAGTAATACATTTTGATGAAAGATTATCTTTTATATTTTTATTTTATAGTATGCACCAAGGACATGTATTGTGTGGTGAAAGAACCTAGTTGTTAAAGATTTGGCTCAGTTACCAAACTCTACATCAAATATAGGTTCTAATCACAGCAGCTAAGTTTACATGCCTTCAAATAGTCTTTCTAAAACAGGATTCATGGATCAATTGGACTGAAATGCCTTCATAAGCCTTCTAAATAAAAGTGGTGGTTAGGACCTAAATAATCAGACAAACAGCAAAGAATTAGGCATTTAAACACTATACTAGTGTATGTACTGTACTTTACATACATTATACACCATTTGAATGTGTTTATTTGCATCTCGTTATAAATACTGGTCAGTGGAGGTGAGTGAAGATTATCAGGTAATCTATTATGAAATGCACTGTAAAATTTAGAGTTAATAAAAATTGGACTGCCGAAATATAACAAAGTTTTGGTAGGCTTATTACAGGCTTACAGTAAAAGTTGTTTAATTGTTTATTGCTCACCCAGGATAGCCACCACTATGTCGTCTCGGAGGATCTCGATGGATCCCCTGGCCACAAAGTAGAGGGCCGTGAGAACGTCCCCACAATGGACCAGCGTGTCACCAGGTGGGGCATGAGTGGTCTTAAAGCGCATCGCCAGGGCCCGTAGACATCCTTTGGTCGCTCCGCGGAAAGCCTTGCAGCTCTGGAGCAAAGTTTTATTCAGATGAAGACAGATATCAGCCTGCAGGCACTCTGGAAAGCCCTTCAGTACCTGCACAGAGGGAAAAGAGAAAGAAAAAGCGAGAAAGAGTGTTCCCCATGGAGAAGAGGAGAAGGAGGGCAGAATGATTGCAGGTTTTAAGAGCTTTGCGTTAGAGCTCAGATTATACAATGCTAATATAGCCCTGTCTCCCTCAACTACAAATACATAAAAGATGAAGCACAGTATGAATACGTCTGAGATCCTTTGTTTACGCTGCATTGCATTGTGTTTGCCTTTGATTTGCTTTTGCGTCATATAATGATATGGCACATCATGCAGAGGAGAATGCAACCGCCACTTATGTTTTCCCCCAATTTCTTTGGCCCATCTAAAAAAAAAGAAAAATTAAAAATGTTTCTTGTTCAAAATTGCATTTGGGAAGTCTGCCAAAGAACAAAGACTGGCCTGCAAAAACATTAATTAGCAATAACTATCTATCTAACTAAATCTAATGCCTAAGAAAATGGGAAATGTCAATGTGACCTAGGTCCATCAATGTGAAAGTAATTTAATTGAAGGAAAATAACTGAGATGGAACAGGGTGAATGTCTGTGTGCTGAATGAATCACAGTACACATGCCATTAGCTTTAAAAATAGAGCTTTTGATTTAACATCAGTCTTTAAATGGACCAAACTATAATTGCTTTAATTGAATATAACATTTAGACTATGCTTACCTTATAAAACAGTATGTATTTAACCCAACACTGCCCATGGTTAGACATGCACAGTTAAAAAATCAACTGCATGCTTCAACAAAAACATATACAGACATTACGGAAAAGATTTAAAAAAAAATGAAACGACTGCAGCTTTTGGTCAAAAGCAAACATTAATCTATACCTCCTGCTCACCAGGGTGTTGAAGACAGTCCGTTTGAGTGCGTATAAGAAAGAGACAATGCATATCAGATCACTGCGTAGACACATGAACACATTTGACATTAATAACTCTGTGACTGAGATACATATGTATGAAACACTAGACACACGGGAACATACTGTACATACTGACTGAAAAATGCATTTATTTATTAGATGAAATAAATTCCTGTCAAGGGGAAAAACCCTGACTCTTACCATGTTCATGTCGATGCCATTGGTGTATGTCCATGCGTGTTGGAAGTACTCCTCGAGTCTTTGTCTCAGCGGGTTAGGGATCTGGTGGAAGCGAATGAATTCTTTGACCCGAAGCATCTGCAGATGGTACCGAGCTGTTCCTGAGTACAGTCGCTGAATTATAGCAGACACATTCCCAAAGATACTAGCATACATTAGAGCTAAAACACAAAGAGAAAAAGCAGGATTTAAGTTAAATATATATATATATATATGCTTAATATTTGAATAGGTTAGTTTGAATTTGGTCAGTTTGAATAGTCCATCTGCCATCAGTGGTTCAACTGTAATGTTATGAAGCGACAAGAATACTTTTTGTATGGAAAGAAAACAAAAGTAACAACTTTACTCAACAATTCAGCACTGTAACGTCACCATAGCGCCATTTTCGGCAGTATCCACTGGATGCAAACTGTGTATGCTCTTCTGTGTCAGCTGCGCCACAAGGACCTCTTTTTTTTTTACATGTATTTACGCTTTGATTTTAAAGAAAACCACACATACGTGTGTCACGGCTTACACACGAGTGTACGTTTAGCAGATACTTTCCAAAATTGCGCTATGGTAATGCTACAGTGCCGAACTGTTACCCTTTAATATGCTTCACAATATATAAGACATGAGATCAAGCGGCCTTAAAAAGCATTCCTGATTGCTACACTCATGATTTTGATGGCATAAGTTTAATTTTACTTTACTGATACCCACAGCCAATGAGCATGACGCAGATAGAGAAGATCTTCTCTGAGTTGGTATTTGGCGACACGTTTCCAAAGCCCACACTGGTCAGACTGCTGAATGTGAAATACAGGGCTGCCACATACTTGTCCTTGATTGAGGGGCCTGAGGAGAGGTCAGTGCCGTTATACTGCTTGCCGATAGATATAGCTAGATTGTCCAACCAGCCAATCGTTTGATCCATATTCCAGTGCTTCTCCACATTGCCGATCGCATACCATATGCAAGCCAGCCAATGAGCAATCAGTGCAAAGATACACATGAGGAGCATTAGGACAGCAGCCCCATACTCTGAGTAACGATCCAGCTTCCGTGCCACACGGACCAATCGGAGCAGTCTGGCAGTCTTCAGCAGGCCAATCAGAGTTGTGGTCTAATCAAGAGATCAAGTGAAGCACAAACAAACATTCATGTTAACATAATGTTTAGATAAAAAATTACACTACTGCACTAAAGCCTAAACAGCCAGTCATACTTATATCCATATTTAAGAATTAAAGAAAAACCTTTCATTTACATACCCCCACGTCATCCAAGATGTTTGTGTCTTTCTTTCTTTGGTCAGAAAGAAATGATTTTACTCCATATAATGGACCTTAACTGGGACCAAATTACAGTTTAAACACAGCTTCAAAGGGCTCTACATTATCCCAGTTGAGGAATAAGGACTTATTTAGCGCAACGATGTGTCACTATATAGTGAAAAGTCCTGGACTGTTTTACTCACAACCTTTTTGACTGAAGAAAGACAGGCATGAATGTCTTGAGTGACATTATCAGGAAAGTTAAATAATCCTTTAAACTGTATTTTATATACATTCTCCGATTTTTGGGGGTAAAAAATTTACCCATGAGGGTGTTGGTTGCCAGGTTTCATGGTGTTTGATATGATGTTCCAAACAGTTTTAAGTATCCTAGTCAACATTTGAAGTGCATCAAAACCTTTCATCAAAGGTGTCATAAAACCAAATCTTTGATGAACTTGTTCGATTCACTTCCAATGTTGACTACTGTAGTGTTTTTGTATTTGTTCAAACTACTACTGTAACTCAAAGTATGAGAATTACGGAACCAAAACAAATAAAAACCTCACCTCTTCTGATCCTCCTTCAAATATGAGCAGGTCAAAGGGTATGGCTGCTACCATGTCAATGAAGAACCATCCCTTGAAGTAATGCACTGCTATCTTAACTGGATGACTAACCACCTCTTCATTAGCATTAACGTAAGTAGTCCGGAAATTTATAAGAATGTCTACAATAAACATGATGTCCACTATGAGGTCCACAACATTGAGTGGGCTGCAGGAATAACCACACTCTCGTCTCTTCTTCTCCTCTCCATCATTGAGCAGGAAGGCCGCGCTGTAGGGTGTGAAAACAGCGGTGTAGATGACTAGCAGCAGGATCAGCCAATCCCAGACTGCCTTGAAGGGGCTGTAGTGTAGGATGGTGAACTTGTCGATGCGTGACGTCTGAAGCTTATACTCTGGAAGCACGTCAGCGCCTAGCGACAACACCTGAAGCATGGAGATGTGGTTACTGTGACAACAGTGATACTTTTATATTTTGCAACTATTAAAAGACATCACAAGCTGCAAAATCAGAGACTGGAAACAACACAGTGACTCATGTACAAAATGTACACACTATTAACTTGCATTCAGTGTAGAATGTGATTCAGATATTCATGATATTAATAATCTCACAAATATTAAAAGTAGATATTAAATTATCAGCAATTTGTCAAGTTCATTTGGGTCACACTTTAGTTTTGGGGTCAATTCTCACTATTAACTAACTGTTAACTATGAAATTTGCTGCTGCTTAACATTTAGTCTTAACATTTAGGAAGTTGTTAAGTTAACCATGCTAATAAGCAACTGAAGTGTGGCATATAGCGTACAAAATCGACATGGCATTCTTTTACACAAGCTTAAATATATGCAGTTTATGCAAATGTAGATGAGGATATAACAGGTAAAAATTATGAATGCATTCCATGGTTCTTAACAAATAAAGTGAGCAAATGATTCAGTGACCCATTTATACAGACAGTCTTAAAGGGATGAATCAGTTGAATGAATGACTGAATGACTCACTTATTAAGATGTGTCTTGTGACTACCAACTGGCAGTTTTTGTTTCATATTAAAAACACTATTTTATTTTATTTCATTTCATTTCATCGAGGCATATTTAAATATTCTGTTTTAAGAAAAACAACAACTTTAATGCCCATTTATTATCAATTTTATCAAAATATTTATTCCAAAACTACTTTTTGCCATGTCTATTATGACTTTATGTGATCTTTGGGTAGTGATTTTCTTCAAACTGATTTGTGATTCATTTAATTAATTGATCTGCACATCACGTGATTAGTAAAGTTAAAAGTAAATATTGTAAGTCAAAGACATTTAAAAAAATATTTCAGTAAAACTGATTTAAGTAGAGGACAATGTTTCAAATTAGCATGTCAATTTTCAACCCTTCGAACTGAACACACTGTTTTTGCTACTGTACCTTTAAGATTTAAAGATGTCAATTAGTAAACTGTTCTGTACCAGTATAGTTCACACTGTTGTTAACAATGCTTTTTTCTAGAAATAATATTTTCTAAGTGGCCTGGATTCTTTGCAATGTGACTGTTAATAGTATGTCTATTTACAGTAGTACTTAGTCATTGAACTCCTTCATTTTATTAGAGTGTCACACTGTATGTCTACTTTATAGATATTATGGGAAACTGAAGAGAGGGAGCAATACATCATGCTTTTGATGCAAATTTGTTGATCCAGCTCTCAGATGGTCATGTGAAAAGCGAGAGAAGGCCACATGGTGACGGGTCACGATCGAGGCATCCATGAGTTAATCACGGACCACAGCACACCATCCAGCCAGAGTAAAAATGACATACAGTAAAACTTGTGTCCTTCCCATCAGGGAACCAGTCTGAATGGACAGAACCAGTCTGGGTGTTCAGTGAGCAAAGGAATACACAACATCATATATCTGCTGTACCACACGATATAACACACTGGATGCCCATTTCTACAAATGAGTCAACAGCTGTTTGATCTGTATAGCAATGTATGACAGCATGCATGTGGGACACACTAGGATGGTCTCAATGTCACCGAGGCAATGCAGCCCTCCTCTCCATTCCTCCACTGATACAGAGAGGATGAGAGACAATTTTCTCTTGCTTTCAGTGACAGTAATTGCCAAGCCCTCAGCTAGCCTGTGTGTATATTTGTGTGTCATGGAGGGTGTCTCTCACTTCTCTCTCTCACATACACACACACACACACACACACACACTCACAACTACACAAACAGACTGAATAATGTAGGTATCTGCTGGAAGGCCCATGGGCTGCAGCCACTAAGAGGTCATGTGTTATACTTTTCATGGTCAATGTCTTTTGATGAAAAACACGAGAAAGACTGCAAAGAGTTAGAATGAGGAAACTTTTTAAATGTTTCTGGAAAGATAACTAATGTGCTCTGTATGCTGCATTTGTTTGATTTATTTGAAAGCTTTGTAAAGTATTGTAAAACGACAGGCTGAATTTTCAGCAACATTATTTCAGTCTTCAGTGTGATACGATCCTTTAGAAATCTAATATGCAGATTTGCTACTGTATCATTTTTTTATTTTTTTATTTTTTTTTAAGATTTATTTTTGGCTTTTTGATTTTAATAGGACAATATAGTTATACGCGGGACATCCAAAGAGTAATGATGTCGTGAAGAAACATGTCGGCGTGCTGCCCACAAGGCTATCGGTGCCAACAAAGAAACATTTCTTATTCTCATCACAGTTGAAAACCGTTGTGCAGTTGAACACTTTTTTATGATGCTTTGATGAATAGGAAGTTTAAAAGAAAAGCAATTATTTGAAATAGATTTTTTTTTAATGATTTATTTTTGCCTTTAATTAGATAGATTATAGAGATCTGACAAAACGTGACGTGGAAGAGAGAGGTTGTATTTTAAAGCCTGTCTTTTGTCTCTGTCCTTTGATCAACTAAATGCATCCTTGCTAAACAAAAGCACAGTATTAAAAAATAAATAAAAAAATAAAAAAATCTACTGACCAACCCTAAAACAGTATTTTTTATTTAATCTATTCTTGTGTGAAATATTTAATGTATGTTTAAATAAACTCTTAATCTTTAATCTCTTAACGTCTGAAAACGGTTTTAATATTTAGAATCTATTCTTAAACCAAATAATAATAATAACAATTTGATCACATACATTGACATTATTATCTCTCAACAACAGTAATTATTTTGTATCATTAGAAAGTGACTTTGGGCAGGGTATAAAACTCACACTCGGTCACAACATCTCAAAATGATGCAACAGGACACAAATGCTGTTTTGACTGAGGCCATCATAATTAGTACATTAATTGTATCTGGCTGTAAAGCATGTGTTCTCCTAATTACTTGTCTAATAGCTTGTCTGTGTGTCACTTCACAAGTTTAATCCTGCCAAATGACGTCATCCACGCAGTGAATAAATAAATGATTGAGGTTTAATTATTGATCAATAATGCAGTGCGGTAATCAAACTCTTGCTTTTAGTGACCTTTGCTGGCTTACTTCAGATTCAACTTCACACTGTGAGCACAAGTTATGTTTATCTTTAAACTATAATTGCAGATAGCTTGGTTATTTATAATCTAATATGGAAGTGTTAAAAACACATGGTTGCACATGAATATAAGTGACTTCTCTGAGCTCATTAACTTTTCTGAGTTTAATAACTTGAGGATTTCATTATTATTAAGAAGAGTTTAAAGAGATATATTATAAAAAGGGAAATATTTTTAAAAAGGGGGTCAATCAGAAAGAGCAAAATCACGTTCAGAATAAAGGTTGCGGGTGCGTGGGAGGCCATGCTTCAGTATTAGATGCCAAGACCCAGTTTAATTAGAGTCCAACTCTTCAACCAGCACGACACAAAGAATGGAAAAGACGAAACAAGCCATCTGTGTGTGTAACTGGCCATCTGGATAGTTACAGGCAACAAGTCGATAACGTGGCAAACAAACAAAAACAGCACCACTGAGAGAAATAGGCAGAAGAGCAGGGAAAGAAAAATAAACTGAGCCAATATTTTGCATGCATGTGTTTAGTCATTAGTGGTGCATGTATGCGTGTAGCGTGTAGCATGGATAGTTTTATTATGTCATGTTTCATGATTATTTCCTACTACTGCAGACGTGGTTAAAATCTGTACATGTACCTCTTATACTTTACATTTATCGGTCCTGCTTGTTGTGCAGAAAATGTCAAATCTCAAGCACTTAATCAACTGATTTATCTATTTTGTGCCGTTAATGGTGTGTTGCAAATAGTAGTTTCATTTGAAGTTACAGTAGCATCATTAGTACTCTCTTTGGTCAACATGAAACAACAATAGCAATCAAATGTATTTTTGTTCTAAATAATACTATGAACTCTCATCCATCAGGAACTCACTAAATAATGAAAAAGGAGTGTTATACCATGTCCAGATTTTTTTTAAAAGTTTTGAAAACATCTCTTTTGCTCACCAAGGCTTCATTTATTTGATCAAAAACACAGCAAAAACAGTAAAACTGTGGAATGTTATCACAACATAATATTTTAATGGCTATATTTCAGAAATCCTCCTAAAATGCTGATTTGGTGCTCAAAAACAATTATTTTTAATAAAAATGCTACAACGGTTCAGGGGTTTATTATTCAGGATTTTCTGAATAGCATTTATTTAAAATAAAACTAAAAAAATTATAATATTGTAAATATATTTTACTGCCATTTTGGATCAATTCAATGTGTCTTTGCTGAATAATAAAGTATTATTTAATTAAGCAATAAGGTACAAAAGCCATGCTGTATCGTGAACAAAATCACGGCTTAAGTGGTTGCTTCGCATCGTGCCTAACACTGCACTGATTATTCACGATATAGCACTGCCTCGAGTACCTTATTGCTTTTATAAAATGGTTACCACACAAAACAAAACAAAACTTTGAAACTAAAAATATATGTATTGAAATTAGGGATGTATCGGGTCCAATACAGTCATCAACCATGTATCAACCAGTCAAGTTCGATCCAAATCTGATATTCATCTTACTGTAGGTTCGCACAGAGCCATTGAGCTGTTCTGTGGAGGATTGTGGCATCTTTTGAATTTTCAGTGCATTTATTACTGAATGATGTCAAATCAAGACCAGTACAATATGTCGGACGGCTTCTGTAAAGCAGTCCATAGAAACAGTCGCTAATAAGGGCACCTACATATGTATGTCACAAAGTGGTAGTGGTAGTGTACATACAAATGAGGAAAACAACAAAACAATGCATTTTAAGCAGGCAATATCATGAATGCGAAACATGTAAATTTCAAACATTGAGGGATTTTACAAATGCTGAAAACGCAGAGGATTTTGTAAGAGCGTGCTTTTTAGCCATTTCTCGAATATCAGGCTTGTAAAATCATTCCTCCAGAGAGCAACCATGAATGTTTGGAAACATGATTTTGTGCATCTCTGTCATGGTACCATGACACGATGCTCACGCACTGACCTCAGATTTCTGGAGTAGACGTAAATTGGTTAAGAGGGATTAGAGGTAAGATGATGCGGAGCATGTGGCTGTTTTCTACTCAAGCACCAATGTCTTGAACTGCGAGTACTGACCAGAAGCCAATGAAGAGAGTTGAAGAGAGGTGTAATGTGGGCTGACTAATCATTAGTGGTGCATGCATACATATGAACTAATTAATAACCTAAATTAATTAATTAGAGACAATGTAATATTTCATATGTTTCCATGACGTAATGTCTCACCTGTGTGACCTTCTCTGTGACGTTGTGTGTTCGATCTTTGACCTTTGGTGCAATGATGGTTTTCTCTGAGGAGTGCGGAGATGACGCCCGCTTGTCATTGTTGGTCTCTGAGAAGTTGAGAGTGATGAGAGGGATCTTGTTGATGGTGCTGTACTTAGTGAGGTTTGAGTCAGACGTGGAACCCAAAATGCTGGACTTGATCTGATTAAATGGTCCTAAGGCAAAAAAACACACAAATTATGAGCAAGACACAATACTCTCTTGCTATAAAAATAAAAATTGCATACTAGCAGGAGTCACTTGAATAGTGACATCAACACAAGAATTTGCATTTCCAGATCAACAATAAAACCAGCACCACCATCAACAACAACAACAACATTTGAGTCAACTGCAAACACAAAATACAAAGACAGTAGACGCACAGACGACAGAGACATGACAACGGTTAAAATCAAAGAAGTGAAGCTCTAGCCATACCCCCAGCCATCCAAGAGCGCGACACTAGCCAACGAGAAGAGAGCGAAAGAGAGGGGGAAGGGGAGCAAAGAATGATTTCACTTTTGAAAAGTTAAGAGGTCAAATCTGGTATCATCTCAAGAACTTAACTTGCTATAAACAGGTCGCTGAACTAAAAAGATCCACACAGCCTTGATTGCTACAACACTCTAAACAATCCATACTCTTGCAGATATACATTAACTTTAACCTGAGTGGTTGAATACCTATGTAGGTTCAGAAAGAGAGATTTCGAAGAAAGGGAGAGGAAGTAAAGAAAGACAGAAGAAGCTGCAGAAGCCCAAACTTACAGTAGTTCTTAAATATCGGCTCAAACAATACAGCGAGTGGTTTCTGTCCCATGCACTTTCACGTCACGAGAGGCATTACGCATGCAAATCTCTCCTCTGTCCCTCTGGCACATACACAATTATTTTTACAGCATTTCATGATTGTCAGTTTGGTGTGTTTCGGGAGCATTCAGTGTAAGCCTGAGCATGCTTAACACAGGCAGGCAGGCAAGCATGTGCTGAGTAACAGCTCTGTTACCTTTAATACTACGCCCATTGTCTGAGAAAGCAATAGATCACGGATGGACAGAGTGAAAGGAGAGAAAGAGAGTGAAAGGCAGTCATAAGCATCAGTGATAGGTGAGAAATATTATACTGTGTGAGAGGATATGTATGAGTAAAAAAAAAAGAAAATCACCAAAAAGGTTAGCAGAACCTAAAAGTTACTCGGAAGAATTGACAATTAATGATACAGTATACAGTATGCTGCTGTACTTTTTTATGTACTAATGAATATTTGTAATGTGCATAACAATATATAATGCATTAAAGTCTTATAGATATCAACGTGTGTATGTGTGCCTATATATTGAAAAAGAACCCATCTTCAGTATATACTTGTGTAACGCTAATGCATTTCAAATAAACTGAAATACAATTTAAATGTATTTGAAATACATTAAAACAACATGTCAAATATGCTCTAAATGTTGTTCATGAAGTATTAAAAGTACATTTTAAATGTATTGTAATAAATGCACTTAAAATCGCACTAAATATACTTAAAGGGGTCAATTTTTACACAATTTCAATGCATTAAGTATATTGCAAATACATTCAAATTGAACTTAAACATATTTTAAAATACACTTAATATCCTTAAAGTTGTTTCAAAATAATACATTTAATGTACAGTATAATTTAAATATATTACGTATGTCTAAAAAAAAAAAAAGCATAGTTTAAATTTATTTTTTACCTGGGTATTAATAATGCTTTTGGGTGGATATTAGGTAATATTTTATATTAGATATAGATCATAAAAATTGTACTTGTGCTTAATAATGCTGTATTAATTGTGAGATGCTTTGTTAATATATCTTCTTCCAAGTATAATAAACCACTTGGTCAATAAACAACCTTGAGATGTTAAACACATAAAAAAATGTTAACAGTTTCTTGAACTCGATGTTACTTTTGATATGATATGCAAACGCGCGTATATTTAACAAGCAAACCTTTTGCATATTAAAAGACACAATACACAAAACATTTCTCACCAAACTATTTACATGTACAAGCTATATACTCTATTTTATTGCTTATCACAAAGGGAATCTATAATTTATATCATAAATATATATCTTTTCCTGTCTTAAATAACAAGTCACAAGGCACTTTTATTTAATATGGCCAATAAAAATTATAATTCAATGTGACATTCGCCAAACCTATAGTCATTCGTCCTTGTAAAGACAACTCTGTATTCACAACCACATTTTTTTAATTATGTTATAGCTTTCGCTGAGGAAGAATGTGACTGGAATGCAAACATGGTTAGTCTATTAACAACTTTATCCAAGTGCCAAACAACTATAAAACCAACTCCAGTTGAATTTAATGCTTAGCAATTTCAAGTAACACATTTCAGGATATAGGTCCCAGTTTAACATCTGCTGTGTCCTAGGGCTTTACAAAGTCACGCCATTAAGAAAATTACTCATTTTAATGAGAAAATCTGCCCTCTCTCTTGATTTCATCAGTCAGTATCAAGGGCCAAGAAAAAAGATGACTTTAAATATAGAAACCTTAAATTCATTCATGTATATTTTTGGCTAGATGCATTGACTAAACTATCTAAAAGTTTTGAGTTTTGAAATAACCTACCCTATTCATTTCTAGTGACTTATACAATATTATAAAATTTCTAAATAAACAGAAATTATTAACCATATTGTAAAGACATCAGTAAAGCAGTATATTTTACCAAACTAAGTCACTTTGAAGAAATAGTTCAAACGAAAGGCCATCCAATTTGTAGATGAGTTTGTTACTTCTTCTTTTCTTTTTTTCCAAAGATTTATTCATTAGGTGTTTTTTTTGCCTTTATTTTATATAATAGATCAGTGTTGACAGGAAGTGAAGCAGTAGGGGATGTGATCGGGAAAGGTCTGCAAGTCGCGACTCGAACTCATGAGTCCCGAAGCGGGGCGGTGCTGAATATCGGCGCGCTGCCCACAACGCTATCAGCACCAACGAGTTTGTTTCTTCTTTGAAAGGGAGTAGGAGAAATGTAGCATTATATTGCTTGTTCATAAATGTATCTTCTGCAGTGAATGAGGTCAAACAGCTGATAAAAACATCACAATAATACACACTTTAGCCCATCAATTAACTTACTGTGACTCAAAAAGCTGTGAGACTCAAAATCTGTAAGCTCATGCCTCCATGTCAAAAATATCAGACCCCAGACGCTGTGAGAAAATATCCGTTTTGTCTGGTAACAGAACAACTAGTCAGCAAAGTTGTTGTACTGTTACGTTAAAAAACATTAAATGGAGACATTATATTATCTCTTAACTCATGAAGATAAATAGCCATTTAAACCACACATCTTAAGACTAAACTGGAAAAATAATATAAAAATACTAATATAAATGACCAAAAGATAGTAACACAACACAAATGTTTGGTTGCTCTCTTGAAGCAACACACACAGTTTGCACTCCCTTCATATCATTAAGATGTTTTTAATTTTAAACATTTGCTTCCATCTACAATACAACCCCCAGCTATGTATATATAATAATTGTTTTCTTCAGTAAGAAAGTCATTTTGTCTGAATCAGGAGAGAAATGTGCATACAGTAGATCATGAACCATTTACAAGTGAAAAAAGAAACAACAGGGAATTAACTTTTTCACTGGAGGAAACATTACTATAGATCATGGCCAGATGGTACGGTTTAAAGGTAAAATGAAAGATTAGTTTATTTATTGGATTTATTTATTTACTTGTGGATTACTGTGATGTTTTTTTATCAGCTTTATGGACTCTGCACCCATCCACTGCAGAGTATATATAGGTGAGCAAGTTATGTAAGGCTGAATTCTGTTCAATGAACCAAACTCATCTGCATATTGGATGGCCTGAGGGAGAGTCAATTTTTGGGTAGACTATTCCTTTCGACACAAACAATAGCAGTCATATAATTCTTATTAAAAGCTTTATTTAGATGTATTTATATACCTTCACTAGCATGGCGATCACGGTACGTCCTTTGCGTCTGTGTGCTGAGTCCTTCTAAATCGTGCGTAGATGATACTCTCCTAAACGTGCACATACTGGCCCGTGATGCTCTCCTGGATGCGGTCGGCAAAGGCTCCTGGGGCTCCACCCGCTCCCAGGGGCCCCTTGGAGATGAGTGATCCTGTGGCCCTGAGATAGGTGAGCATGACCCCAGATAATTCTGGCCAATCAGAGCCCAGGTGTCATTTCCGTAGGAGGGGCTACAGCTCTCACCGGTGGGTGGATGGAGCTCACGTGGAGAGAGGGAAAGAGAGACAGATGACGAGCAGGAAGAGCGTTTCTCATTCTGATCAGCCGAATGGATGGTCACCTCATCCGGGTCTTCCTGAGGGAGGGACTGCTTACTCACTCCCAGCATGCTCAGTGGTGCAGGCAGACGAAAACGGAAGAAACGTCCTTTTTCTACAAAAAAAGGGGACACAGTAGGGTTCAAAGGAGGTAACAGTCAAATGTGTCTTCCCTGGACTAATTAGGGTAAAACATGCAACCAAAATGAACACTAATGTCTGCCAAATTCAAGATGATAGGAGATAATTAAACTACTTATGACTTTAATAATGACTGTTGACTGCAAAATTAGATTTAGATCTATTAATATAGCATTAATTAGATTTTATGCCCTATTTTGCAGCTCTGCGCACTACTAAGCTCACTTTTCTGTTTAGTGTATGAATGCAACTGCCAATCAGAACCTACAGATTAAATCAACATTGATATTTTTAGGTGAATTCTGCACTTTTGTGAATTGACTAATGAACAACAAAGAGTACACAGAATGTAAGTAAAAGATTATTTTTTTGCCAAGTGTGGACAGCTTCGGTGACTATAATGAGATTTTTTTGGCGAGAGCAGTCAATTTAACGTATGCCCTATAATAATTAATATCATATAATTCAATTCCATTTAGTTTTTCGTGATACTAAAATAACCAATGCAGTGTCTAAATGTTTTAGTCTGCAATAAACTAATTCCTAAAGAGATTTTAGACAGCTCTGTCTGTGTAGTCAGTCAGAGTGTAAGGAAGAAGGAATCTCAGATACTTTGATCTTCTTAGAAACAGACAATGCAAACATACAGGCATCTTCGAGAGAACCCCTCCACCCATCTTTCCTTCAATTCAGTCTGCTCAAAATGATTAAACAAAAATGCCAATGCAAGTGAATTAACAGTCACGTCTGGTATCATTTGAAATCGCTATACTTCCTACTATGCATTTCAGGTCAGGTATGCATAAGACTAATCTTTGAGAATTTGATGTTTTGTATGAATTGTTACATTTGAATGATTAATTTGAATGTAATTGACATGATACATATTTACCTGACTGATAACAAATTGTTACATTTGATCTTAATCTGTTTTCTCTGTAATTACTGACTCTAGTAGATTACGTTGTATCTTTGCTAACGAGCAACCGAATGAGCGAGTAAATAAAATAAAGAGTTAACTAGAATAATCAAATATCAGAAGAATACAGTCAGATTTTTATTTAACCTAAATTTAATAACTTTGCGCACTGAAAAGACCAAACAAGCAGGAAACCATCCACCATTGGACGCCTTCCTTGGGCCAATTTGTGGACCTTACAAGAGCATGATATACAGTAGAGCAAATAGGAGAGTTCAAATCCTTTCCATTTAATGCTGCAGATTTTATTCCACTTTTGAAGTGTATGATTTTCACTGATGTTGATAAAACTATATCAGTACCCTGATTTATTAAATGCTAGGCTTTTGACAAAATGTACAAAATTGTAATTATAAAAAACTGCCCATATAAACAAAAAATAAATAAAAAAATGCCCCTGAAAGACAATTTCAGTGAGTAGACATTGCCCCTATAATATGAAGTGCTTATTTTGTGTGAGCTGCGTCTCTTGCTGACTGGTTCAGAATTAGCTTCTGTCTTATCCAAAAAGCACCATAAATAGTGAATACATGGCACATGAAGGTACTCCAGGGGCTCCAAGAAGAATATATAAATATAAAGTTTTATATTTTCAAGACATTTCAAACTTTCTAGCTCTTTAACTGTTCTACTGTATTATGTAATAATGTTAGATAACTGTATGGTTTTATATACAATCGTTTTATCTAGGGGCCACTGGATCTATAAAGGTTAATAACCTGTGTTGCAGAACTCAACAACACAGGTTTCTTTGGCCCCGTTGACACTGGTATTAATATTTGGTAATTCGGATTACAATTAGATGAGGGAGACACATTCCGGATTCTTTGAGCTGAGGGTCTATGGATTTATGGGCGGGAGTATACGTGGGATTTTTCCTGATCTATAGAACAGACATAGAAAGTATAACAGACATGATTATTTCCAACACCAGGATATCCAAAGATAATTTGTAAAGGAGTTTATGTATGGTGCAAATTGCAGCCGTCATACAAGGTTCCACTGATGGGGTCTCTGCAGCAAAACCTCTGCAGCCACACTGTCCTACCCACAACGTGAATATTTAACAAGAACATCCTGAATGTTAAACAAGCAAAAATGTCTCTGATGGAGGGGAAAACTGGGACATCAGCATCGATGAAATTCAAAGACATGGATCAAATAAGGTCTCTCTCTGTTATCTTTCTCCTCTGGAGGGCAAGACAGCCCCAGGACTTTACATGGATTTCATTACCTTAGCCTCATATCAACCACAGAGAATATACGGCTAAACTATTTATGGACCAGTGAGACCAACTTTATCAAATATTATATTATTGGGCAATTCCACAACACTAAGTGTAGGAGAGCTTCATGAACTCTTGATGCCCCAAAACAACATTATGGTGTCCTTGGAAAACTCACGATATCTGTTTCTATTGTTGACATAACACTTCAAGCAGCTTTTGCAGTGTTCTGCAGTCCGACACGATAAAATTATGACTTTTGATTTCATTTTTTTTATATTTTTGATTTCAATTAACTATTCTTATTTTTTATCATGGCTGTTTTACCCCAGTTTAACATGCCACATCTTTTTTTTTTGCTGCCACATTTTTAAGACATATGTTTAAATGTATTCTTCATACGTGTAAGGAGATGCTGAACTCATTTGCAAGCTGCAGATTTGCTTTTGGCTGAAATATGTTTTTTTCCCCCTGCTTTATGCTTCATCAACAGCCTCTTTGCATCACGTTTTTGTTAACCTGGCACACTTCACACTTGATGTGTAACACAAATAGTTGCAATCACCCTGAACTGCTTAAAGGATCTCGATAAAAGTGTTTCTAACATATTTTTGACTTGGGTATTCCAGGACGTGAAGCAGTAGAGTGACAGAGTTGTCATTTGCTTTTCTTACCCTTAGGAATAATAGCATGTGAATAGTATAAATAGTAAATAGTATAAACATGCTGTTTAAATGTATTAATCTGGATGACATCAGAAAGAAACCATTATAACTTATTTTTAAATCTTTGCAGTGTGATTTCTCTCTTTCTCTCTGTCTGTCTCTTCCCTGGGGTTCCAGTACCACGCCAGCATTAATTAAAAGTCTCTCCAAACTGGGCTATTTATATCACTCCGTCATCAAAACAACCTAACGCACCCCACAAAGAAGCATTTTGGAGGGGGATTTCCTTTAATTATTGCTCAGAGTAAAGCCTAATAGACCATTGACAGGGGCAGGATGATAAAGCTTATAAATTTTACTAGCTTGTTTGTCTCTTCTTTCCTGGTTCAATGCACTTCCTATGTACTTAGCCCTCAGTCTTGCTCTCAGAGGAAGCAAGATCTAGGAAATCTATATTCATCCCAGCTGGACGTTTTTTGTTTTTTTTAAAGCATCATGTTGTATGTCTCAGCATAGCACTGACTGCACTGCCATAGCAAATCATCGGTTTATAGCAGCCCTGACTGAACAGTGCCTCTAACTCACACACATACAGTATGAACACACGCAGATGTCCTTTTCAAAACATTCCCTGTTGCTATGATACCACAGAGACGGTTTAGAGATTAGCATTGGATATTAATTGGATATCATAGTTCAGATGTGACTTTCCAATAGAGTAAGAGGAGGACATCAGGCAGGGTGTGTGTACAGTATGTGTGTGTTCACATGTGTAAACTGATGGAGTAGCATATTTTGCAGAAAATGCAATGCAGCAGTTTTATTGCTTACAGGTCTCTGTGAACATTTGTCATAATTATAGTACGTGCACACACGCACCCACACACTCTGTTTGTATTAGATGGTTTAGTGTGTGCAGTTTTCCTGAACGGGATCCAATAAATGAAGCGCCGTTCAGCACCTGGCCTCAGGGATCCAAATAATTGTAACACTGTGTCACATAAATTATTTTCCCCCACTTCATTTCCTTTCTGGCTGACTGGGTTTGGTCTTGACAGTGTGTGCTGGTGAGCTATAGCAACTGGAGCAAATAAAACCTTTCTCTCTCTTCCTCTGCCTTCTCCATATTTCTTTCTGCACACCTCTCTATCTATTCCTTCTCAGCCACCATGCTCCATTTGTTTTTGAATGTTCTCTTCCTCTCCCTCATCTGGCAGACAGGCAGTAAGCAATTAAAGCAGATGCTGGGAATGGATCGCACTGATGGAAATGAAAAGAGAGAGATGATGACTGAAAGAAAGAAAATAGTAGAGGAAGAGGCTCACTTTGTTCTTGTCTGGCTGGCGAGGTGTGGTTGAGTCTGTCTAAGGAATCCATACTGCCCTCTTTCAGCACATAATCGAAACTCAAGATGAACATCATGACAACACCCTCTTCGTTCTTCACCGGAATGATGTGTGTCGCACATAGGAAGTCTGATCCTGTGGATGAAAAATAATATATTAATTATCTTTTGGTTTAGATAGCAAAACAAATCCAACTGTTGATCTCTGATTCATTAGCTTAATTAGCATAACGTACTGATAAATACACAAAGGTTGTGGAACAGGTTGGATTTGCTACTTTATCACACAAACAAACAAACAAACAAACATGTAGTTCAGTTTGACAGGTTCAGGATTCATTTCTGACAGGCAAAGATGAGGGTCGCCATGGTAACTATAGGGCGACGACCCTTGAGAAAAAGCACAATACAGCTGTGATTCTGATTTGTCATTCCATTCGATAGAAACCTGTGGATTTGAGTTGATTATTATTGGGGCACGAGAATTATTAGACATGCTAATTCACCATTGGCCTCCATCTCTAAAGAACCAATTATCCTCATCATTGACATAAATATAATTATAAAATTTTCCCATACATTCATATGAGCAACTGACTTACAGTATTAATGTGTCACTGGCAGTGGAGTTACCAAACAAGACTACAAACACTGTTCATGCTTCTACATAACTCAAAGACAGTTACTGACACTTTCCTTGTACAAACCAAAAGTTGGGACACTAAACAAATTGTGAATAGAAACTGAATGCAATGATGTGGAAATGTCAATATTTTATTTGTAATAGAACGTAGATGACAGATCAAAAGTTTAATCAGAGAAAATGTATCATTTTAAAGGAAAAATATGTTGATTCAAAATTTCACGGTGTCAACAAATCCCAAAAAAGTTGGG
>JAUCMU010018580.1:0-19694 GCA_032275025.1 Enteromius treurensis | reverse complement strand
TTGATACTGATACTATATACAAACATTACTACACCAGGGTCCTGAAACAGCAGCCGCCATTACATCACCCGGTCGGTGGATGGCGCTGTCACAAAAAAACTAGGGTCCTGAAACTGCGGTCCTAAAACTGCTGCTCCTCCAGTTGTCCAGGAATATACTGTTTTCTTTGCTAGACATAACTGATATCTGTTCATTAGATTGCTATATGTTCATAACACTGCTTTAACTTAAAATTGTTTTATAGTTTAATCTTAAACAATGCAAGCAGTATTGCTCATAAATTGTCTGGCTTAATATATCCCATAACTATATAACTGGCATCGTGCCATGAAGAAATTGGATTAGTTTATGTTATGTATGTTATGTTATGCAAATGTCGAAATACACAACTCACTCTTCAGTTTTTGTGTGTGTAATGGTATAGAGATTTTCCAAGATGGTTTATGCATTTTACTTATTTACTATATTTACATATAGTTGAGCAGGTCAGCTTTTTGTTTTAATTCTTCATCCTTGTTTACTTTCTTTACTGCCTGACCTACTACAGAACTAGGACCATGTGGAGTTTTGCCAAATAGTTCCTGTACTCTGTATTTTATTAACTGTTTGCTGGAAAACTAGGGCTACTTTGATTTGGTTTAAAGCTCCAAATCCAATACAATTTTAGGTCTTGAGCCGTTTGTATTCTGTGGCCTTGTCATTTAGCAGACGTCCTCTGAAGTAAATCACTCTGGAGTGAAAGAGCTTTAGTGTCTTGCTCAGGAGCCCTGTGGTGATTTAGGAGGGTTGTGATCTCAGTAACTCCCCAGGTTCTGGGTCCCCGCATGATTTGACCTGCTGTTGAATTAGTGGTGCTGTGGACTGAACTAAGTTTTTTGATAACCAAAGCTTACTTTAGTTATGTCCAAGCGGCACAAGGGGGTGCTAACACTTCTGTTAATCTCCCATGTGGTTATACTGCCTAATGCTGATATATCAATAGGCTGTTTAGCCTAGCATCAGGCTCTTTTATCATTCGCCTTTCTTCCCCTATACTGGTTGATATACCTGGGCAATTGAGTTTGATGATGCTTGAAGTTACACGCTATGAAAGCATGTAATTCTTGCTAAATACTGTAATATTTAATAAAATATACAGATCTTTGTCTCTCTAAAACCAAATTGACTTTGGGATGAATATAATGATCTTATTGTCTGTTTAGGACTTGGGGAGACTGGAGAGTGATGTAAAGAGCCTCCATCAGTCCATAGAGAGAGTCCAGGAGACTCTAGCCTCCCCTGATCTGGCACGTCTCAGTCTCAGAGAACAGCTGGCTCAAAGACAGGTACACCCATAACTCTTAATAACTTGTACTAACATATCTCTTCGTTCCCCTGATTTATTTCATTTATCTTAAAGTATCAGATACGAATGCAATCACTAAAAAGGTCTTATTTTATATTATTCAGTAGTTTTTGCGGTTATTCTTTTTGCCAAAAAAATATTTAATATTTATTGTATGAAGTTTGGTTTCTTGTGCTCCCTGCAAAAATATAAATATAGTCAGGTTATGCATAAAAAAGGTGTGATGTAAGAAAAATTATCTTAAAATCAGTTTTTTTTTTTTTTTTAAACAAATCTATTGTTAGATAGTTTTGCTGAATGTATATTGCTTTAAGAAATTATAAAATTCTAAAAATATATATATTTTTATGTGTACTGACTAGAAAATGACATCTACTGTTTTTATCACTGATAACATCAAAGTGATGTTGAATATTTGTTGCTCAGCTGCTCTTGTCAGACATGGAGGGTCTCAAGCAGCAGGTACAGGCTATGCAGATGTGTCAGAGTGCCCTCCGGCTGCCGGAGGACGTGATTGCAGCTTTACCGCTGTGTGTTACTGCACAGGGTCTGCAGCAAGAGAGCAGCCAACTCCAACACAATACCATTCAACAGTGCAATATATTACAGGTAACCACACACATACCACAGCATGTTCTTAGACAAAGACATTTATTTTTTAATTCAAGCTTTCACTTAAACCTTTATGCTGTGGGGAAAAAAAGTTAGAAAACAGTTCCATATAAAAGCATTTTCACAAGTTGTCCTTTTAACCCTATTGTAAAGGTACTGCTAACTTTATGCTACTAACATTATAAATGGAAAATATAAAATCCAACAGAAGTTTCAAACACTTGTGCACTTGTGGTTTTAATTGCTCATTTAGCATCTTTCTTCACATTCCCCCAGGAGGCCATGGTACAGTATGAGCAATACGAACAGGAAGTCAAGAACCTACAGAGACTTATTGAAGAAGCACACCGTGTTATTCAAGACCGCCCTGTTGCCACAGGAAACATACAGGAGCTTCAGACACAGATACTACATCATGAGGTGAGGAAGGACATCCTTCTTTCATACTTTTATACTTTCAGAAATATAGATGCTTGAGGCCTAAATCTTCTATTTTAAATACTGTTTCTTTAAATAAGAAGTGGTATATGTCATTCCTGGTTGGTGCATCAGCCAGTCAATCTCACAATTCATCACAGGCGTGTTGCCTAAGCTATTACTCACCATAGAGCTAGTCGACCTACATTTGGCTGGAATGAATCAAGCCGTAAATTTCTAACATGCTCTCAATGGGTGTTAAGGTAGTTCTTCGATCTTTGACCTCAGTTTGCTTTGTCCTGTGTGACATTAAATTCTGTCTTTCTCTCACGCCTTGTGTGTACGTTTCACACACATGAAAGTGAATAGGGCTGCACAGTTCATCAAGATTGTTTAAAGCATGAAGATTAAAATAGTAACTTTCTCATTTTGTTTCATTTTGTGCAGCCCTAAAAACAAGGACCAGTTTAAAAACACCAAATAGAAATAAACCTAAACCTGTACTCAATGTCATGTCCTTGTGTTTTATTAGTAGATCTTACTTCAGTTGGGGTGGCAGCTGTGGCTTTATCACCCAGGGTTATTTTCCTCTGCAGAGCCTAGTGCTGCAGCTGCAGCTTTCTCCCACATGACCTCATTACCAGAGACTGGCCTCTCTGTGTTTGCAAAAGAATGACAGTTAAAGCGAGAGAACACCGGGAGGGGGACTCCACGGGCCGCACAAAATCTGTAATGTGAGCCCCCTTCCTCCCCTCGCATTCTCACGCTCGCGCCCAGTTCCTTTGTTTGTCAGAAAAGCAGCTTCGGGATTGGTGGAAAGCGAGGAAGTAAGGGGAAGGAAGGGAAAGAGTAAACAGGAGGTGGGGGGAATATCCCCTCTCTCTGAGCTCATTTCCTGTTCTCGAGGTCTTTGTGTGTGTGTGTGTGAGTGTGAGTTGGCCGGTTTGCGGGAGGTAGTGTTCTTCCTCTCTCTACTCCCCTCCCATGGTCTCCTGTTGGCCATGCTCTGTGCCAATCACGTTCTCTGTTGCCTGAAGGCTTGGCTTGTCAGCCTTCTCCCACAGCGCTCTGATTGGCTACGAGCTCAAAATGCCTCTGACTGAGCGATTGCTCGTCTGTGCCGTTTTTTCTACTGCAAACAGACAGAGAGGGGGAATTTCTCAGCTCAGCTCGCCGGTGCCGCTGCCTGCATTAACTACTTTTTCACTCCTCATCTATGGGACTTATTCCAGGATGCATATATGTGGACCTACCGTGGTGGAATAATAATGTAATGTGTCACTGTGACAGGAACTGGCCCTGAAGATAAAAGGATACCAGGAGCAGATCTCGGCCTTGAACTCCAAGTGTAAGATGTTGACTGTGAAAGCCAAACATGCTACCATGCTGTTGACAGTCAGTGAGGTCGATGGACTCTCGGACGGGTTAGAGGAGCTGGAGGATGAGGAGGAAGAGATGCCCAAACACCCACCAGCACACCCCTCTGTTGTCATGGTGAGTGATTTACACTTACACACGGTAGGGCTGGGCGGGGTGCGCCGGGTGCTCTTTTTTCTTGGACTGTCGGACAGCATCCCATGGGTCTCTTATTTCTCCCACAGGGTTGTATGTGCCTCTGTATTGTGTATTCCTGCTGCTGTTTTTTACTGAAAGAGGAAACAGGATGAGGGTGTTAGTTGTCCTTGACTTTGTCAACATTAGTTTGTCTTTAGTTGGGCTGTACAGTTTCTCTTCATTGCATCAGTCATGATCAGGGCCGGTTTCCACATTAACCGCCAACAGTTCAGCTCCAGCTGTGTCGCTCAGTTCTTACTGACTTGCAGGAAAAGGGGTGTAGCTTTGCATCAGTTCAGCAGTCATTGTATCTAGATCTAAATTTAGCCTAATGGTAGAGCGCTTCCATGGTTCAGATTACTTTAGTTTATGCAGGCAAACACAATTCAGTATTGTATGCCATCTTGTTGTATTTTTACAGTGAGTCTGTGCGTGTCCTCTGCCCTGTTTCCTGGCCGGGTTCATTCCTTTATCATTACGAGAGGTCTGCAAAGGGCTTAGTCATGGCTACTCTTAACAAAATGTGGTCTGTCTGTAATTCTGTGGTGCTGCTTTGCAGGGTCTTATTCAGATTTTCTGCTTGAATCAGGACTTCCTGTCAGAATCAAATGGAAATATGCGCTACTGCAAGTTTGGGGTCAATTAATGAAATCTTTTATTTAGCAAGGGTGCATTCAACTGATCAAAAGTGACATTAAAGGCTTGCTGGTTCTTTTGAATAATCATCAAATAATCATGGTTTCCACCAAAAATCATATTTCACAGTATTACTGTTTTTACTTAATAAATTGCAGCCTTGTTGAGTATGAGAGACTCATGTTTGAGAAATATTACCACCCCCAAACCTGAACAGTAGTGTACTTTTTCCATCACCTTAATATTCTTTCTCTGGTTTTCTTCTTCGTTTGGTGCTTTCCTCCTGTTTATGCATCTTTCTTTCTCTTTCTTCCTCTGCATCTTTGACCTTGAATGGTCAGATGACAGCAGGCCGTTGTCATACTCTCCTCTCCCCGGTCACAGAGGAGTCTGGTGAGGAGGGCACCAACAGCGAGGTCTCCTCTCCTCCTGCGTGCAGATCGCCCTCACCTGGGCCTAACGCTGACACCTCTCAGGTACCCTGTGGCACTAACCTACACCTTGCTAGCTCTTGCCAACTTTATCACATTTAATCAACTTATCCCACCCTGATCGGCCTCTAACCTAATTGAACTCAATTTAAAATTAACCAATCACTTTTATACAGTAGCCACCGCTCATTTTGAATTTGAATGCAAATGTTAGTCTGAGAGTTCCCCCACTTTTCTCTTCTGGAAATATAAAATAAAACCTAAATACCTCCTATCTCATTGTGTTATGCAAATAAAATTGTAAGTTAGACACCTGTAGGTTGATTTCCTTGAGGTGTGAAAACACTAGGACAGTGACACTGTGATAATGTTTTCAAAACATTTCTCTGTAAGCTTTTCAACCAGCAGCACTGAATTAAGAAATGGTCTTAGGGCTGGATTATAGTATCAGTTTGCCCAACCAATGGCAGATAGGAGCATTTAGTAGTTTCCTTTTTCACTTTGTTCCACTAGTGGTTCAGAAATTGTATGCTTCAGATTTTATCAGTTCGAAAGAAAATGTATATAAAGTTATAAATATTGTGTATATTATACTATATAATATTTACATCACTGTTCAACAGATTGTGGTTGCCTTAAAAACAGTAATTTTCTGACATATTTTTAAAAGTTGTTTACATTTACAATTCATTCTTTAGTGTCACATGATCCTTTAGAAATCATTTGAATATGCTGATATGTTTCTTGAGAAACATTTTCTTATTATCAATGTTGAAAACAGTTGTGTTACATAATATTTTTTGTATCGAATAGTGATACATTTTTTCAGGATTCTTTAGTTCCATTTATTTGAGATGGGAAAAAAAATATTACTGACCTCAAACTCTGGAATAGAGATGCGATTCATTAATTAATATTCTTTTGCTGAGCAAATATCTCTGATTCATTCTGACAATATTTTACACATGTAATGAGCATAGTTGACACAGATTTGAACATGGCCTGAGAGAGTGACAAAGATGTTTTGGTTAGCATAGATTCTTTATGTTTTTAAGCATCTGGCAAACACATGGTTAACCATTTGGTATAATCATGTTACTGGGCATGAGTGCAACATCTGAAACATTCAGGCAGAAACCCACATACGTTTCACTACTGTTTTGCTGTTGTTTAAGAGGACCAGCATAGAGACTTGCGCGGGACAGATTTTTCAGTCTCGCTCACGCCCAATCCCGCAAAAATATGTATTATTTTCTCCCGCTCCCACCCACAAAAGCCTGCAGTTCAACATATAAGTAGTTTTATTTTCACCTCTTCTTCCCGCTAATCTATTATTTGTTTCACTTGATTCCCTTTTGAAAATGAATCTAAATAAAAAAGAAATGGGAAATAAACAAATATGTTTTATTTGAGTTTAATTCAATGGAATGATAAACATGGACACGAACAAGGAGCTTTTCAGAGCATAGAAATAGGTTAAAGTAAACTGCTTCACAATGTAGCAAATTTAATAAAAACAAGTACAGCTTAGCTTCCATCTGTGTCATGCTCTTCAGACATTGTGCCTCGTTGTGGGTCTATAGTCATGAACCACGCGAGAATTAGCTTCCGAACTTGCGCCTGTAAATTGTTTTTACTTTATTTAGTCGTTCTTGTTGCTTTTGTGCAGTAGATAAATAAAATAATATTTTTAAAGATAATTCCATTTTGTGGGAGTCCCGTTAATAATTCTATTCTCCCGCAAACCACATCAACATGAGGAGCTTACCGCCCGCACCAGCATTCACCTACTGTATCAGATCTTGTCCCGCGCTGCACTCGGTGCGTTGGGTCCCGCGGGAGTGCAGGTCTCTAGACCAGCACACATTTGTTTATGTGTGCATGCACGCACTCTCATGATTTAACCTCTTTTGTAGGGTTCAGGGCGAGCTCCTTTAAGCAGAGCTCCACTACAGGAGCTTTATGACCCCTCCATGGAGTCAGCTGCGTCAGCTAACCTAGATGATCTACAGCGCTCATGGGAGACCTTGAAGAATGTGGTAAATATCCATAGATGCTACTTGCATTACAAAATCCAATTAACTTCTTATGTTGGTTAACATACAGTATATTACTTTACAGATCAGTGAGAAGCAGAAGAGCCTATATGAAGCTCTGGAGAGACAGCAGCACTATCAGGAGACCCTGCAATCTGTCTCCACAAAGATGGAGTCCATTGAGACTGCACTAAATGAAGGCTTAGAGCCAAGCAAGAGTCCTGAGAGCCAGATGGCCGCCCACCAGGTGAGAGAGACAGAGGATCAGATGAAGCAAGATGACCGCACTAAAACTGGATCGCATAAAAACTCAAGCCTACAGCTGGACTAACGATACTCGCCAAGGGACAGAGTTACCCTCTAGATTACCAACTCCTCCTGTGTCTAAAAACTAATCTCTTACCTTGAAGTATCTTCCTTTCTGTGGCATTTAGCCTGTAATATTGCTTTACTGTTACAACTAGAGCAAATCAACTTTCTAATAGACCTGAATTAAAATAATGGTTGTTCCTCAGGCTTTGATGGATGAGATCTTGATGCTCCAGGATGAGATCAGTGCACTGCAGGCCTGCTTCTCCCAAGAGCTACAGTTGGATGAGGACAGTTTGGAGGCAGATGCTGGAGACCAGCTGGCCCTGCAGTCAACCCTCACTGTGCTAGGAGAACGCATGGCCACCATCCACATGAAGGCCTCCGGAAAACGCCAACTTTTGGAGGTGAGACGGAATAAACAGCATGCAGAGAAATGGAGACGCCTGATAAATAGTAGCCAAAATAAGATTTTGCCATACTGTTTTTATTATTTGATGGACTGTTGTTTAGCAGATGTTGGGAATTTCAAATTAGTAATTAGTCCTAGTTATTATTGTAGTCTTTCTACTTAAAACCACTAATTGCAGATTATGAACCAAATGACAGACAAGCCTAAACTAATTCCCAGGAGCCATAATTAAGGAGAAAGAATAGAAGAGTAACACATAACAAACTGGTGGTATATTATCACACTTATTTTGCATCAATGGCAATACCACGAGATTTTTCTTCACTGACCTTATTGCGCTTAAGAAGACTCAACTTATTAAATACCCATGTAATATATTGTACTTGATATAGACCTGATTTTGTGCAATCCTCTTCCTCCAGGAGCGACTAAGCGAGCAGTTAGAAGAACAGAGGCAGGAACAAGCACTGCAGCGTTATCATAGTGAGGCAGAGGAGCTTGACAACTGGCTGCTCAGCACACGTGCCACACTGAGCTCCACTCTCCAGCCACATCCACAGGACATGGACATGGAGGAGCAGCTGATTGACTGCCAGGTAAGAGAGTAAGCCCGGGAAATATGTCAGAATACAATATACAATCATGTCTATTTTTAAAGAATCAACTTTATTAATAAACAAATAATTATGAAAATCCTGATTTATTTGGTTCAGTATGCACTTTTTATTTTTTATTTTAGATGACCAATTTTATTGTTTCAGAGCACTTTGAAAATAGTTAGTTGCAAAGGTTTTAAAACAATGTGGTGTCCTGTATAAACAGTTGATTTCTTCGGATTCTACTGGCAGATAAAGTCTGGAGTCATTAGAGTGGGCCGCAAGTAAATCTGATTAGCTGTGAGGGTTTTGTCCCGTTCTGTTGGTCATTAGGATTAGGGGTTACTTCTTCCCTGCAGTCATAGGACGTCCCACAGTGCATGTCTGCATTTCTTCAAGGAGACACAGAGACATGCACACGTGTGTCTTTTGTGTTTTGATTCAAGGGCTGTAGGGATCAAGTTAACCTTTAACCCGAAAGTTAGATTCTTTGTGAGCAGTCAGGGTGGCCCTGACCTTTAGCACACTGTTTGCTCATTCCTCAATGAATGCCACTGGCTCTCTCCACTATTAACCAGCATTCAACTCCAGCTACCCTGCAGACCCACCACAAAATGTTACAAAATGTGTTTATTATTTTGTTTCTCAGTAGTATGCTAACATCTCTGGGTGCATGTATTATGGTAAAGATCTAAATGTCTAAATACTAGGTTAAGCAGCTTAAGAAGATTATCAGTCACTGCATACAAACGTCTCCTATTTTTCGAATACCTTCTGTTGTGTTTTTACGTGTCTCTAAATATCTGAAAGCAAACAAATCTTTTTAGTTCCAGTGAATTTAGCTTTTTAACCACAACTTTAACTCAATGGTGAACCCATATGAAGGTTTTCTTGTTTGTATTTACGATGATAGCACTTAAAAGAGCTTTGAAAGGGGATGTTTCACATGTTTCTGAAATCAAGTAGGTTAACCAAGCCCAAGTCCTGATTATGTTCATTCAATGGCATTAATGTTTATTAAATGTCATTTAAAGTGTTTATTGTCTTTTTATTAGCAGCTAAAATAGTCACACTGCTGAATCACATCTGAGCAAAGCAATTTAGCCTTCTGATCTTTTGTTCCTGGTCTAGAACATGTTATTGGAGATAGAGCAGAAGGTGCTGTGTCTGTCCGAGCTGTCCGTGCACAGTGAGAGTTTGCTGATGGAGGGTAAGGCCGGCACACGGGGTGATGCTGAGCAGCTCTCCCACAAACTGTACAGCCTTAAATCCAGCCTTCTGGAGTTACAGCGAATCCTCCAAGACAAACAGACCCACATCCAGGTGAGGAAGACCCCTTGAACTTCTCAAAGTCACATTCTTTGATGGAAGAGCCATCCAGGAACTATAATTTGTAAAATGGCCAAAGGTCTGAATACTTAGTATAAGAACAGTCGGAGGTCACTGACGTCAGCACACACCACCAAAAACACTAAAAAGCACATCCTCGCCTCAATGGCTGCTTTGTGGACAGCAGGACAGAAGAATGCCAAGCGCTGTTCATTCCCATTGCTCTCCAGCAACATCTATCTGAAACAAAGACCTTTTACAAATTGTGGGGCAAGTCTGGAATTTTTGCTCAGCTCTTTTGAATGAGACATATTGGTGACATGTAAAAGGCTGGGTTCATTTCCTTTTGTCAGTCATGACTGACCTTTAACCTCTACTAACTGAAAAGATGTTCAAATTGGTGTGTGTGTGTGTTTCCAAGAAATATGGTGTACATATAGCTTGCTAGGTTCATGTTTACATTCTATAAATGAATTTCACCAAACAGAAATTTGTACTGGTGTAATATTTTTGTTCAGTTATAAGGGCAGAATTTTACCATTTGTAGATTTAATCCATTTTATAAAACTTTTTACATATTTAAAAAAATAAATAAAGAAAAATAATTACCACAGCACCTTAAACATGAATATCTTTAACTTTCTATCTCTTCTATCTGTTTATTAGGGCTCACTTCAGGAGCAGGATGACATTGAATCAGACTCGTCTCTCTCTCAAAGTCCCAATATGATGGATTGGCTCAGTCAGGCCCGATCCACACGCAACCAACAGCATCAAGACACAGTGCAAAGACAGAGGGTAGACAATCACACATCTGCTCTTGAGCAATAACATGTTAGCTTAACTAGAATAATATATGCGGATACTGTCTTGAAAAACTGTATCTTAAAATATAAAAATATTATTCTGAGCTAGAAGCTACTTAGAATATTTTCAGCATAAGTTCTTACATGTAATGCAGGAATTAGAGGAGCAGCTTGGTGAACAGAAGAAGTTACTGCGATCTGTAGCTTCTAGAGGAGAGGAGATTCTCTCGCAGCGAACAACACCTAATGGAGAAAGGTACTTACTTGTACATTATTTGCATCTTTATCTTTTAAGCTGTTTGTCATTTATGAAAGGCAAGGATAAGGGTGTACAGCACCGATTCTTAATGAGCTTTTTTCTTCATTATGTAGGTGTCCTACAGAGCTTTCTGAAGGGGACGCTGGTCAGTGGCCTGAGAGCGTCAGCACGAATGATCAGATGATAGTCAGATGGGAGAACCTGAGCAAAGACCTCAACAACAAACTGCAGCTGTCACTAAACACAATAGAGCAGACACCATGTAATACGGTACATAATAAATTACAACACTATAACCTAGCTTGGTTTTCAATGTTAGAGGATTTAGAATGGTCTGTTATATCTGATCAGTTCCCTTCCCTAATAGACCTGCAGTGATTTTTTTTGTAGGCATAACCCTTGACAAGAACCCAAAAAGATTTTGCCATTGGCTTTTGGATTTTTGCAGGAAATGGGCTCTGTGATCAACAAAAGTTTCAGATTCGTACATGTTTTGTTAATCTTTTGAAATCTAAATGCAAAAAAAAGCTAAAAGTAAAAAGCAAAATGTAGGTTATAAGCGTAACGATTAAGCTTACAGCAACTCTTTTAGTCTTTATTTAAAAAACATTATCCCTGAGAGTTTGAGCTAGAGCAGTATGCCAGAGCAAGATTATAATGATTATATATCTCTTAGCTATACCAGCCCGTATCCAGCCCCTGTGGAGTCTTTAGAGGAGAGCAACCGAGTCAGGATATCCTGTCTCCCCGAAGTCTGTTTGAAGGCTTCAGCCAAGATTTGGACGACTTGCCTCAGGTACTGCCGCTGAATATTTGTATTTACATATTCTTTAAGAACAGGATGTTAAACTGCACCAGCATTTTGCATTACTATAACTAGTAAGGATATTTTTGCACATAGTCATTTATTTATGTCCTCCCACAGACAAGTGGCGCTGACAGTAAGCGTGCTCATACTCTGAAAAGAGCTCTCTATGAGGCGGTTTCTTCAGCTTCCTCCTGGCTGGACAGTAGTGAAAATGAGCTTGTATCTGGCCCAATTTTATTATCTGATGACTCAGAGACTCACTTGGGTCACCTAGAGGTCAGTCACTTTACTAGAGTCTTTAACAATTTCGGTTATTAGAAGTATTGACACTCTTTGACTGTCTTTTTGCTGCTCTCTTTAGAGTTTGAATAAGGAGATAAAGAACGTCAATGAGGAGGTGTCTAAATGTCGGGACGTGCTCAAAGGTACAGAGCAGCTATGGGATGGAGAAAGTGGAGAAAGTGTTTTTGTTGAGGAAGTGTTAGATGGTTTGAAGGGAAGACTAAAGCTGCTGGACACAGTGCTGGAACAGAGATGTGACACAATAAAAGACAAGCTGCAGGAAGTCACTGTGTTCCAGGTATATGTTTTTTTGGTCAGTCTATATAAATAGTTTTTTCTCTCCGCTGTTTTTCTCACATATGCATTTTCCTCTTTGTTTATACCTTAGGCTGAGTTGAGGCTGTTGCTTACTGCACTCAGTGACTCAAAGTACCAGCTTTTGCAGAAAATGAACGCGGCTGTGGATCGGCCTGCTTCTAAACAGATGGAGGTCAGACACACATTCAAAATGACAGATATAACAGCATGACCCCAAGCAAAACTGTTAATTTACTATATATATTCAATGTAAACAGATTCTAGCAGAAGCGGAGGACAGTTTGAGGGAATTTGAACAGAAAGTTTCTGAGATGAGGAGCAGAGGAGAGACTCTGCAGCCCAACCAGCTCTGCACCCAAGAGCTGCTAAAACTGCAGGTGCGTACATCTCTCTCCCCGCGGTTTGGTTTCATTACAACAATTATAGTTACAGATTTCATGTCTTTCAGTTGACTTTACACATGACCTTGTGTTTTGCTCTCCAGGATGCTTATGAAGAGCTGGTGGAGATGGTGGGCTCCAAGCGAAGTGGGCTGAACCAGAGTTTGGTTCTGAAGGCTCAGTATGAGAGAGCTTTACAAGACCTGGTAGATCTACTGGACACCGCTCAGGACAAAATGGCTGCTGATCAGAAGATGAAAGTGGGATCAGTGATTGAGGTTCAGATTCTCCTAGATAAACACAAGGTACAAGGTTCAAAGTTTTGTTCTTGTGGTCTGCTTAATACAAATGTGTAATTTACTACATGTACACAGTTTACTATATTACTTTTATAAATGTTTTTTCATCAAATAAATGGAGCTTTAGTGAGCATGAGAAACATTAAAGAAAATTATACCCACCCCAAACCATTGAATGGTGGGTTACACACATATAAAATATACAGTCTTCCTTTTAAGGAAAAAAGAACACAAATATTGGAGCCTCGTCTTTCTCTCCAAAAAATTGAATGTCCATTTCATCAATAACACCAACTTTATAAAATGACTGATTATATTTTTTGTACCATTTCGATGATCATGGACTCATGTTCTCTTGTCTCTTCCTGCAGGAGTTTTTCCAGGGGCTTGAGACGCATATTGTTCTGACACAGGCCTTCTTCAGGCAGGTCAGTGGGTTGGTGGTGCAGCGGGAGGTCCAGAGCTTGGAAGAGGCTGTGGCTCAGGCCCAGGCTGTACTTAAACAGGCTCATAAACGAGGAGTGGAGCTGGAGGGCATCCTGGAGGTGTGTGTGGATTTGTGTTTCTTAATTTGCATTCAAGATGCAAATAATATTCACAGAGCACAGTGCATATGAAGTGAATAACAGTTGTGGTTTGTGGGGTCAGTGGTGGAGCAGGTTGGTGGGTGACTATCAGGCCCTGTACAGACAGCTGGAGGCAGTGGAGAGCAACATCCCCAGTGTAGGCCTGGTGGAGGAGACGGAAGACAGATTGAGCGATAGAATTGCTTTGTATCAGGTACAGCTCCATCACACAAACAATGCACTGGATCAGACATTCTTACACCATAATGTTCAAACTAAATCAACCATGATTTTACATTACAAACGTAACATACTTTATCTGTATTGCATGGAACTCAGGGAATTTAAAGTTAAAAGAAATTAGCGAACAGGAAACATAGTTGTAATGTCAATTTAAATTTAAGGAAGGAAAATTAAACTTCATTATAGCTTGAAATATTATAATTACATTATTTTTGGAGAATTGGCATTGGTAAGGTATGAAAATGATTCTTCTTTCTGTTTACTTTTTGAATTTACCACAAATTTTTGAATTGCAGTGCGTATTAGAAATGCTAGAAAATCGACAATCTGTCTCGCACTCTCTCTTTAGCGTTTAAAGGCCAGTCTCTCTGAGCGGCAGCAGCAGTTATATAAGTTGTTGGAGGATGGAAAGAGGCTGCTTTTACATGTGTCCTGCTCAGAGCTGGAGACTCAGCTCACTCAGCTGGGGGACCACTGGCTCAGCACCACCACCAAGATCAATAAAGAACTGCACCGACTTGACTCCACCCTCAAACACTGGATAAGGTCTGAGATCCAATCTGATTCCTTAAAAATTAAAAGAAGAAACACTTGAGTATGTTTGTGTCCATGTATGTATGTTTTTATTTATATTACGTGTTCTTTTCATGTTTGTAGGTATCAGAGCGAGTCAGCTGAGCTTAGCCAATGGCTGAGTTCGGCACTTGACCGCCTGGAGTTCTGGAGCACTCAGTCTGTTACAGTACCTCAAGAGCTTGAGACCGTCAGAGACCATCTTCATGCCTTTCTGGTAAGAACAGCTATTAAATATCCAGCTAAAATAGTCTCCCTTGAGATCTTATAGACACACTCTATACATCGGCTCTATATTTGCAGGAGTTCTCCAAAGAGGTAGACGCCAAGTCTTCTTTGCGAGCCTCAGTTCAGAGCCAGGGGAATCAGCTTCTCCGGTTGAAGAAAGTGGACACGGCAGCTCTCAGGGCAAACTTGGCCCAGGTAGACACACAATGGGCTGATCTTCTCACTCGTATCCCTGTGGTCCAGGAGAAATTACACCAGGTATGATGAATAGGACTGATTGCAGTTAAGGAAGGGTATGCAGATAATGAACAGGCTAAACTTATGAACACTTCTGTTCTCATCAACAGCTGCAGATGGAGAAGCTGCCATCCCGTCATGCAATAACTGAGCTAATGAGCTGGATAACCCTCATGGAGAACATCATCGAAGAGGATCAGTTGAAGATCATGGGGGCAGTGGGATCTGAAGCTGTGCAAATGTACCTTCAGAAGTACAAGGTAGCAAAACAATTCTTAAACGTTTAAAATAATTTTTGTACCACGTATTCAAGTCACCAAATGTCTCGTTTCCTTATTTACTCCTCTCAATAGGGTTTTCAGATTGACCTGTCCTGTAAGCAGCTGACGGTGGACTTTGTGAATCAGTCAGTTCTGCAAATCAGCAGTCAGGATGTAGAGGGGAAACGGAGTGACAAAACAGATTTTGCTGAGCGCCTGGGGGCCATGAACCGCCGCTGGCAAATACTACAGGGACTTGTTACAGAGAAGGTTAGACAGAAATGTAGAAAATTCTCACATTCTGCCAGAAAGCATGGAATATCAGCTTTTGTGTTTGGTTTTGCGTCCCAGTATGTGTCATTTACCCATGAATTTTCAAACTGGTGTCTTTTTTGTTTCACAGATTCAGGTTTTAGAGGGTCTGCTTGAAAGCTGGTTCGAGTACGAGAATGTGGTTCAGACCTTAAAGACCTGGTTTAGTGTACAGGAAGAGAAACTCAAAAAGAAGCACAGGATTGAGGATGTTTCCTCAGCCCAGAATGCACTCAAAGATTGTCAGGTAGGTACTGCACCCTAGTTGTTAGGCTCTAAAAATGCACAGTATATGGATTACATAGATAATCCAGAAATATTCAAGTTGATTTGTTGTTTTAAAATATTGATCCGACTGTCTCTGTCTTTGTATGCTAGGAAATGGAAGTGTTTGTAAAAGAGAAAGAGAAGGATCTGGAGAAGGCTGAAGAGAAAGGATGCTTATTAATTCAAGATAAGAAAGGCGAGGCCGGCTCTGTTATTATGGACACTCTAAAAGGTCTAAACCAGTCTTGGGCCAATCTGGATCACATGGTATGTTTCAACTAAGGTATCTAATTTTGTAATCTTCATTAAAATATTGTTTATAGTGTTCACTATTTGTGTGTTACTGCAGATCGGGCAGCAGACGGTCAGTCTGCGGTCAGTGTTGGAGCAGTGGAGTCTGTATAAACAAGCATATGAGGAGATTCAGGGCTACCTGATGGAGGGATGTTACACCATCTCTCGTCTGCGTCTTCTCACTGGCTCCCCAGAAGCTGTGCAGGTTCAAGTAGAGAACCTTGAGGTGCATGTCTGCCGCAAAACACAAATTATCTTTTATTAGCATTAAATCGAGAAAGAACCTAAAATCACCAGAAGTTTTTGTGTGTCTCAGAGTTTACAGGATGAGTTGGAGAAGCAAGAGAGCAGTTTACGGAAACTGGGCTCCATAACGCAACAGCTGCTGAGGGATTGTCATCCGTCAGTGAGCGACTCACTCAACACAGCACTGGGTGATGTAAATCTCAGGTGAGTTTCGGAAACGTCTTGTAACTGATCAGTACAAAGTGTTTGGAAATCATTGATCTACCGATCTGCTGTCAGGTGGAATACACTGCTGGAGCAGATCTCGGATCAGCTGAGGAGGAGTAAGAGCCTCCTGCAACTGTGGCAGCATTACAAAGCACTCCATGCTCAGAGCAGCACTGACATCCAGAAACTAGAGGATCAGGTGGAACAGCTGCTCAAGAGTGCCACCAACAGGGACGTCACAGAACAGGAAGTGAAGGTGTGAATTTATCAATGCATGTCGGGTTTGGAATGGATGCATATTAAATCTTTCTGTACTTGGATTATGTTAGTGACCCAAATGTATGTAAGCAATTGCTTATTCTGACAACTGCGAAGCCTTGAAACAAGGGCCACAGTATTCCTCATAGTAAAACTGCTATTTTTGCAGGGCCTTATGGCGACTGAGGGATCCGTAGAGTCTGTCCTGCAGCAGCTGGATGATTTTTCAGAGCAGCTGAGGAAACAAGTGGACCCCTCTGCCATGACAACCTTCCATACAGACCACCTGTCACTCGCTCAGCGATTAGCAACAGTTGGACACACCCTCCAAAGACAGCAGTCTCTGCTAGAGGTTCAGATGATTCAGATTTTACCTTGTGCACACAGACCATTTATGCAGTTTTCATACATTTATTTTAATAAAATATAGACTGCTGTTTAAAAGTTGGGGTAAGATTATTTGATGTTTGGATCCCTTATGCTCACCAAGGTTGCAGTTATTTGCTTGAAAAATACAGTAAAAAGAGAAATATTGTGATTTTTTTTATATATATATATATTTTTTTTTTTTTTTTTTTTTTTGATCAATTTAATAGTTCATGGATAAATACAAAGTTTCCTTCAAAAAGAAATACATTTTAATAATAAATAATTAATAATAAATATTTTCAATGAAAAAAATAATTTTCAAACACTCCTTTTGTATTTTTGACACTTTCATTTCATCATTTTGTCACTTTCACAGATGCCTGACTGTAAAGCCTGTCAAGTGTAAATGTTTTTTTTTTCTTTTTCTTTTCGTGAAGGTGGGTTTGAGCGACTATGAGAGGTTTAGTAAGGAGTTACATTCTCTGAGCCACTGGTCAGAAGAAGCTGAGAAGGTTCTGAAGGAACCAGACCCAATCGGTTCTCCAGATATGTCATCTGTGCAGGAACACATGGAAAAACTTAAGGTGAAATTAGTTTTCCTGTAAAATTATGGGATTGTATATAAACACTTCTGAACTTTCTCATATGTATGTGTGCCTGTAGACCCAAATGTTAAAGCTGAGCAGTCTTTCTCCTGATCTGGATCGCTTGAATGAGTTGGGTTATCAGCTTCCCCTCAACGATAATGAAATCAAGCGTCTGCAGAACCTAAACAGGAGCTGGTCATCTAACTCTTCTCGCATGATAGAGAGATTCAGGTATGTGTGGTTACTGTGGATCTTTACTGTTGACTTCTTGTCTAGAGGTGTTTAATATTTAGGTGTCTGCATCTCTGTGTATGTGCAGTAAACTGCAAGCCCTGGTATTGCAAAAACAGACCTTTTTGGAGAAGTGTGATGCTTGGATGACCTTCCTTACCCAAACAGAAGAGAAACTGGCTGCTGAGATTTCTGGAAACTACCAGAGCCTACTAGAGCAGCAGAGAGAGCACGAGGTTCTTATAAAAAAAATACGTTTTTAAATAACTACAGCTAAACTACAATCATTTTTTATTATTTCTAGCATTTTTTCTGTGTCGGTATTCAGTTTTTATTTTAAAACTCAATGACAATTTGTGGCAAAACCTTCATAAGATAGCTTTATTAAGATTTTTCTGTTTAAAAACATGATTTAAATATGCAGCATTGAATGCATTGGTTCATAGTTAAATGACCCACATTATGCTTTTCTACTTTTTTTTGTGTGTGTGGATAGCTATTCCAAGCAGAGATGTTTAGCCGACAACAAATTCTATACTCTATCGTCAATGATGGACATCAGCTCCTGAATCAGGGACAAGTCGAAGACAGGTAACATTTGTTCATTTTATTTATTCCTATTCTTTCAATCAATGTGTGTAGTGACTCTTTTCTTCTCTTACCTAAAAGGGATGATTTTGGCTTGAAACTGGCACTGCTTAGTAACCAGTGGCAAGGTGTGGTGAGGCGGGCCCAGCAAAGGCGGGGGATAATTGACAGTTTGGTTCGACAGTGGCAGCGGTACACAGAGCTGGTAGAGAAACTACATCATTGGCTGCAAGAAGTGTCAGTGGAACCAGACGAGCAACATCAAGGGTCAACAGTAGCACTACAGCAGATCCGTGGCATGTTAGACCACATTCAGGTGAAGATATAGCCATGATTACTTTAAAGCAGAAATAACGGCTTCCTGCAAATAACCTTAAGTACTCTGGATGTCCCCTTCTCTCCACCCAGCTGAAGGAACGTGTGCTCCAGAGGCAGCAGGGCAGCTACATCCTCACGGTGGAGGCCGGGAGGCAACTCCTCCTGTGGGCTGATGCCAGAGCGGAGGCCTCTCTTCACACTGAGCTGACTGATGTGCAGGAGCGCTGGAGGACCATTAACATCCGTCTTGACGAGAGGAAGAAAGAACTGCTCTCTCTGCTAAGGGTGAGTTCAGAATAAATGCGAGCTCTTACTGTTCGCCTGGTTGCCTATTTGCTAGATTTAGTAGTTTGTATCAAGTACAAACACTACATGACTTTTCCTGTTTGGAGGAAGTTCATTATTTCCAGATGGTAGCAAATCTTTGTTGAGTAATTTTTAGCTGATTATTTGCATTTGTTGGGTAGTTTCCTTTAGATGAATGTGTTCTCCTGTAAGTTGGTTGGTTTTTGCACATGTATGATTATGATTATTAATAGGATCAGACTTTTGAGAATTCTGAGACCACTGGTAAAAATATTTTGCAGATATATACTAATTTAATTGAAGTAAATTTTTGTAAAATTGTAAAACTTATTTACTTTCTAAATATTTCTTTTTATTTCAGAAGTTTGTCATTTGTTGTTTTTTTGTATTTATTAACAATGGTGAGAGAGTTGGACAAAGGTTGCAGGTTTGAGTCTCAGGTCTGGCAGGAATCATTGTGGGGGGAGTGAATAACCAGCATGGTGTGTGTGTGTGTGTTTACTACTGTGTGTGTGTGTGTGCACATGAATAGGTTAATTGCAAAGCATATATTTCACTCGTTACGTTACTTTTACTTTACTTCAATTTCACTCATTTAGTGAAATGTTTTTAAATATTATAAATATATATATATTAGTGGTGGGCCCTTATCGGCTGTTAATCTATTCTCAAAGTTGGGTTGGAGTCTATACTACAATCTATGGTGACTTTCACCTTTAGCGCGGATGTATAGCCGAATTACACTGTAGACTTATTCGGACGGGACTAGTTTTCT
>JAUCMU010018493.1:0-19705 GCA_032275025.1 Enteromius treurensis | reverse complement strand
AGTCTGTGTTGTGTTGGAATTTGACCGTTTTTTAGTCGTCTTTTGCAAACACTTGATTTATATAAGAAGTAGGAAACGATGTTGTTTGAGACTCACAGTATGTTGTGTCCATGTACTGAACTGTTATTATTCAACCATGCCAAGGTCAATTCAGTTTTACATTCTATGGAACCTTTAAATGTTAAATTAAATTATTAAATACTAAACTTAATTGAAATAATTAAACACACCTGCACTGATAACTGACACCATTCTGGTCGGTCAGAATGTAGCCTTGGTTTCCATTATAATCCGATGCTTTGATTCTCCCTATATCAGCTCCGTATTTAACCTTCAGTCCCAGCTCCTTCACAAACGTCGAGAGGTAACGTGGGAAGTCATCTGCATTGGGGTAGAGCTCTCGGCTTATTCGCTGAAACAGCAGGTCGGCCCTGTCACTCAGCAGGGAGTTCCAATCGTGACGCAAGTTGAATTCCTTGTTCCTCCTCCCTGTGTATATTTTGTTAATGCTGATGAGCTTTCTGTGGCGAGGATATCTGAAAAAACACAATAAATAAGACATGATTAAACTTCAAGAAACACAGAAAGTAAAAAAAGGTGACATTAACCACTTATTTCAGCTTTCCTCTCAGCCAACAGCAACCAAATTTATTTTAAACAGGAAATGTGGATTATTATGCAACAATAAAACTGTGATCTCTTGTTGATTTTAAATATTAATAAAAGCCATAAATATATGTTATTTTAAATTCTTTTGTATTAAGCCTTTTCGCATGACATGCAGACAAAACATGTTTATAATGGCCATGAATTATGAATTAAAACAGGAAATAAATTAGTACAACGTGGTCTCACTTCACTAAAGTGAGGGAACAGTATAGGGAATGGGTTCTTGATTTGTAACAATGGTTTAACTAAAAGGAAGGCACAAATAAATCTTGCAAACAAATTCTTAATGCGTTACTCCACCCCAAAATGAAAATGTAAAGGCTTCTTTTGTCTTCAGAACACAATTTAAGATATTTTGGGTGAAAACCAGAAGGTTTCATACTTTTCTAGACCTTGACAGTGTTCATTACTTGCCAGTCAATGGGACAGTCACAAGCCTCTCCAAAATATTTTTAAATGTGTTCTGAAGACAAACGAAGCTTTTATGGATATGGGACGTCATTAATGACAACCTTTTCATTTTGGGGTGTAGTAACCCTTTAATTTGTAGCAGCACAATACATATTTGTTTTGTTTTCAGTGATTCTACTAGTTTTACTGTATTAGCATTCAATTACTTAATTAAAAATGCTAGTAAAATCATTATAGCTCAATTTGAGAAATGTCCTTTTTCACTCAGACATACACGTTGAAGAAGCTGCCTGGTCCTGTGTTTCGCTCTAGAATGATGTAATCTCTCTGGCTCCTGGACAGAAAATAGCCCATCTGGAGCCCTGCAGGTCCAGCTCCCAGCACACAGTACTCATGCCTCACGCTGGTGTTACGGCCATGAAGACCAGAACCAGAACCGACCAGGGACAGGACACACAGGACCCTGAAGAGAGGCTGAATCACAGTCATGAGGCCTGGGGATGGAAATAAAAACAAAAGATTAAAGCCAGAAACTTTATCTGTAACAGAGCCCTTACCTTAAGATCATTACAGATAATTAATCAAGCGCTATTTTCTATTTTATACTGTAGAAACTAATTGCAGATAGTTACATGCATTAGCTTTATTAATAAACTATAACTACCTAATTACATAAAGTTTATACAATAAACACAGTAATTAATAAACACAATAAACACAAACTATCAAATTATAAACAATATATAATACATTTACACTCCCTGATTTACTGTAAATTATGGCTTCTCGCTCCAATACTGAGGATGCGGCAACCTCTAGCACATGCAAGACAGCGGAAAAACACTGTATGGTGTAAATATATTGAGATTAAATCAACACACCTTCAGCTACAGCCGCTCCTGCGAACCTTCAGAAACAGAAAACAGAGAAATAAACAGAGGGCATTCTGTGAACTACATCTTTGCGATTGCACAGTTTTCATAACATCTTCCCCAGCCACAAGACAGAGCGTACTTCTGACGTCACGACAGGAATGTCGCTGAACGCGAACCAATGAGAGAGCAAAGGGGTGTGGCCTTATTAAACCGTTCACGCCCATCACTCTGATGCTGTTCCTGTTGATTCTTATGTTGACCCTGGCCTGGACCACAAGCCAGTAATGTGGTCTTTTTTTAAATGAGATTTATACCTCATATACATATATGATCGGAAAACTGAAAAGTTAAGCTTTCCATTGGTGTATGGTTTTTTATAATAGGACAATATTTGGCTGAGAAATCTGAGGGTGCAAAAAAATCTAAATATCGAGGAGATCGCTGTTTAATTTGTAAATAAAAAATCTTAGCAATCAATATAACTAATAAAAAATTAAGTTTTGACATATTTATGGTAAGAAAAATCTATCGTTTTGTCCCCTATTGTCCCATACCCTCTTGTTGGAAATTTCTACAAATATGCCCATGCTATTTATGACCGGTTTTGGGCTCCAGGGTCACTTTTTTTTTTCTATAAACACTGAAAATTAAAAGAATGTTTAGTTTCTTTTTAAAGTTTTTTTTTATTTTTTACTTTTTAAAGTTACATTAAAACTATTTTTATTATGCCTTTTTGAAAAATAATATTTATTTTTTTTATTTATGTTTTTTTTAATTGTGTGTCTCCTTCCTGGACATTGTTTGTAGACATTAAAATAGTGAGACTATAAAAGAGAGAGAAATAATAATGAGAATAACTATATAAAGTGTTAATTGTCTTATAATTGTCTTACTTTATAAAGTATTTGAACTAATTCCTAGTTCCCTTTTCTTTATTTAATAATATAAAACAAATATTTGTAACAAATAAAAGATGTATTTTTAATTGCATGAAAAAAGTATTTACTTAGCAACTGTGTGCTTTGTCATGGTTTTGTTAAGGCAGTAATGCTTCCCTGTCTGCTGTGTCATGTTTATAAAAGTGAAACAGCACAGTCATGAAATCATAGTTCACACTCCCACACCCACGACACTGAAGCATTTTTAACTTTATAATACTTAAAGCGTTTGAAAATACTTTCACTGCACTTTTTAACTTTACAGCCCTATAAAGAACCAGATTCAAACAACTTGTAATGCTGGTCACATTGTGGATTAGTTTGACCTCATGTGACTCGCATTGCTTAGTCATGAGAAACTGCAGAGAGAGAGTCATGGTTAGTGTGAGCGTGTGGAGCTATCTCAACATTTTCACTTCCCTTCTCGTTAAATCTAATGACTCACATAGGAAGGAGAAGGTATAAAAGTGAAGCGAGGCCGTCAGGGAAATCACAGCCACAGTAAACTCTGGGAAGACAACACAGGACCATAGATCTACTGCAAGAAACACAGCAGCACAAGTAAGACCATGTCAGAACTTCTTTTCTATCTGTTAACAAGGCACATAGGGATATCTAATAACAAGTATCTGTTGCTTTAAGGATGGAATCCACGAAAAGCAAGCCAACTGGCAGGTAAAATGCTTTTTTATTATCATTTAGTTTCTTACAGCATAATCGAATGTGTTTAGTTAATTACTAATGAGGCATGTTTTTTCCATAGTGATCTGTCTGAGCAAATAAAAGCAGCCACCAAAGACAGTCACGTCCGAGCTGAGAACACACAACTGATGCTCAACTACCAGAAAGGACAGATCACACAAACGCAGTACAAGGTAAACCTACAAACAGGTTCATTCAGAAGCAGCTAATAGATAAACTGTATCAAACAATAAAGGGCCTTCAATGATTGTTTTTAAGAAATGTTTTAGAACATTCTATCTGGAACATTCAAATATGAACTAACAAAAAACACCAAAAGATCATGGAAGCATATGTAACATACATAATTACATAAATACATAATTACCTTTTTTTTTTTATTAGAGTAAGAAACAAATATACAGTATAAAACCGTATATATCAAACTACCATTGTAATACCATCTAAGGTGGTATTCATTGATTATTAATCACTTTACTGGATTATTAAACATTAAAAACATTTAACATTAAACATTACATTTAAATGTGTTATATATATATATATATATATATATATATACATATACATATATGGTGAACTTGACTTGTCAAAAAATGTTTAAAAAATATCTTACCAAGCACAAACTTGGTACTTTTTATACAGAGAGGGAAAATATTTTGTACTATTGCTGAATATTCTTCTTCTTTTGGTCACGAAACAAGATGTTTGAAATCAAACTATTTCTGGTAGCCATGCTACAGATTTGTCACAACTTGAGTAAATGATGATACATTTTTTGGGTAAACTATCCCTGATGATGTCTGAAGTACAGCCTCAGTAATGTTTTGAGTACTAAAAGCCTATGTTAATGTATGTTTCCAGCTCCTGCTGTGCTCTCTGTATGAGATCTACCAAGCGCTCGAGGAAGAGTTGGACAGAAATGCCCATCATCCGGCGGTTCAGCCCATCTACTTCCCTCAGGAGCTGGCCAGGCTGGAGTCTCTGGAGCTGGACCTGGAGTACTTCTTCGGAGCCCAATGGAGGAAGAGAGTAACAGTGCCTGCCGCCACCCACAGATACACCCAGAGACTGAGAGAGGCGAGTCTGGGAACCATCCCTTTAGGGAAATGAAATTGCATTTACGTTCCAATGATTCTGATTATAACTCAGTGCTCTCGGTTCCCCTTCAGATCGGCAAGAACAGCCCGGATCTTCTGGTGGCACACACATACACGCGCTATCTCGGTGATTTGTCAGGAGGACAAGTGCTGGGAAAAATTACCCAGAAATCTTTGGGACTGAGCGGCGACAAGGGAGTTTCATTTTTCTCGTTTCCTGGAGTGACGAGCCCCAACAGATTCAAGCAGCTGTACAGGAGCAGAATGAACAGCATCGAGTTAACAGAACAGCAGAGACAGGAAGTGCTGGAGGAGGCCACCAGAGCTTTTGAGCTCAACATCGAGGTGAGCAATGACATCTTACACATGCATTAGCTCGATCAGAAGATAGTTATGTTACAAAATATTTAGATTTTGATTAATAATTCTGGAAAGTAAAAAAAATTGATTTGAAACAGGTTTTCGATGATCTTCAGAAATTGCTCAGCATCACAGAGGAAGCATCAAGTGAGTTTCAACAAGTACACATCATTAAATGCTTTCAAACAGTAAATATACAAGATAATAATGATCCTATTGCTTTGGTTTAGGTGACAAAGGAAATAACGCTGCCAAGTCAAAAACCTTCTCCAGCTCTCCAGTGCTTCAGTTTGCGTTGGGTGTGGGAATCACTTTGGCAACTGTTGGAATGGGAGTTTATTCCTTTTAATTCATAACATTTGAGTTTTTTTTAATTTATCTTAATACTATGACGAGGTATAATCTATAGGCTGATCTATAACAAACACAAATCATGGATATTATTAAATATGCACGCAGTACTAAATCAGGTGCATCAAATAATTGAATTTCTCTTTTATAATAATGAAAATTATTTGTATATATATCCATTATGTTATCACTTACATTTTTAAAATGCTCATTTATCTTTCTTGCTGCTTTCAATGTATTTCTGTGAAATGCAATAAAGCAAATTTTTTTTTAAGTTCAAGACTTGTTTTTTTTTTTGCTAAAAGAGAGACACAAAAGGATTAATTTCTTAAATGCTTTATTATGCTTCCATACAAAACATGACCATATGTTTACTTTCATACAGACCTGACAGTCGGATTAGATTTCCACTGAAAAACCACATGAAGACAGTAAAGCATAGTGTCACACTGCTAACATACTCAAATCATACCGAGAATCATTTCTCAGCAAACAGTAAGAAGGATAAACAGGACATTTCTCCAGCAATAAAGCGTCCAAACAACTATGTACAATAAATCTGACTTGGGTATCATTTCTCATCTGCCCATAAGACCTCTGGTTCTGCTGACAGAACAATGTGACACAAACACGTGTCTACTTGACCCTGTACAGAACCTTCCTCTGCATGCGGTGCTGCAGCTCGCCCCTCCTCATCATCAGATGAAGGACTTTGTGAATGGCGTGCTCTGGATATTTCTGTGCAGAGAGGAAGAGAAAGGCGTATTATTGATGATGTAATCACACATATACACGATACATCAACTGATCGGAGGAGTTCCTGGAGCTTTCACTCACCTGTTTGGTGAAGTCCTGTATGATGCTGTGTTCAGACACCTGGGAGCCAATGGCAAAGCGTCTCTTCAGCTGCTTTTCTATGCGAGAGATCATCTCCTGATCCGCCTGAGTGGTAAATCCTTCAACACCTATAAACACACAGCACTGCTACATCAGACTCTCTACAGACATTTACACAGGCTAGAAAGAGCAGGGCTGGTTTTCTATGACGTACTGAACATTGTTGCTACAAATGTTTGTCTTGTAGTCACTTTGCTGGCTAACATAATTTGTCAACTTGGGAGAATGAATTAGAAATTTTACCAAATTACATATATATATATATATATATATAAATAAAGGTTTATTGCTGTAACTAAAATAAACTAATTGTATACAGTTTTAAAAGCCATGTCTTTATCCATAAAATTGCCTTTTATTATACACCCCCCCCCCCCCCCACACTTTTAATACATTAAAATATTTTTTAAATTGAAATACAAATTTAATTCTATATTTAATTTTATAAACTGATCTGGCACTCAATTCAACTGTTTTATTTAGCGACACTCCTACTCCTCCACAAGGAATCTGCTGTTATAAATACTACTGCCGTTTACTCCCAGCCTGAAAGCCCATCCCCACACTCACCGGAGAGACTGCCGGACATAGCCGCGTCCATCGTGGACACCTGGAAGAGTCTCAGAGCCTCGTCCACCTCCTGATCTCCAGCGATGGGCTGCAGCTTCATCTTAGCCAGAGACTCTGCAATACGCACCACAGCCTCCAGCTGCCTGCAGGACGACAGATCACCAACCAGTTAACATCAACAACTACATACCGTAAATAACTACATGCAGGATGTCCAAATATACATCTAGGAACAAAAGGAGTAAAGGCAGACGTCACCTGACAGTGATGGGGATGGACACGCGTCTGTCGGTCTCTCTCTCGTGTTCCTTTGCTCCGCTCCTCATCAGCACGTATCTGTTCTTCAGTTTCTCTGCAGCGGCCGCAGACAGACGGGGTCCACATTTCCTGTTTGTGAGTCGACGCATTAATTCTTTGATACACAAACACATATGAATTATATGATGTTTATAGACTATGCTCCAGACTTACGCTCTGCTGTAGGCGATGTATTTCTTCAGCGTGGCCAGAGGAATCTCTCCCTCCACTCCCTCCGTCTGCGTCTGAGCGCTCAGGTGAACGTTCATCACGTGCCGGGCCAAAGTCTGAAGAAAGAAAAACACAGTTTTGAGCATTAGCTCGTTTAAAGTCAAACTCTTCAATGGAATCTGTAGGCAGGGCTTGTTTTGATCATCTACCATGTCTCGCTCTTGGTCGTGCTGGTCTTTGATGATGAAGATCATGTCGAATCGAGACAGAATGGTGGGCATGAAGTCAATGTTGTCCTCTCCTTTTGTATCGTCCCAGCGGCCGAACACGGAGTTGGCGGCGGCCAATACAGAGCAGCGGGAGTTCAGAGTGGTTGTGATGCCAGCCTTGAGGTGAACACACAAGCGTTAATCATTTGTCAGATGAGAACGTAAGCTGAAGAGATGGATTTCTATTGGTTAATGCAATGAAGTGAAAACACCTGGTACCTTTGCAATAGAAATGGTCTGCTGCTCCATGGCCTCGTGGATGGCAACCCTGTCATCCTCTCTCATCTATCCAAAAAAAACAACAACAACAAGAGAAACACTTTAGCATAAAGCCCGTAGCATTTTATAAGATTGCAAGAACACAGCACACATCTAGACTGCTTAGAAGTCCAACCTTGTCAAACTCATCAATGCAGACCACTCCTCCATCAGCCAGCACCATGGCACCACCCTCCATGACGAAACCACGAGTGTTGGGGTCTCGCAGCACTGAGGCGGTCAAACCAGCTGCACTGCTTCCCTTACCAGATGTGTAGACCTAACACAGACAGACAATCACTGTAATGCACGCTCCACATCACAGGAAACACTTACGCAAGTGATGACAAAGCACAATTTAGCATTACATGATTAAATAGAATTATGTTCTAAAACATCCTGAATGTCAGACTACATATGTTCACTAAATTTTAATGTGCATACATATGCTGCTTTGCGATAAATATATATATATATATATAGACATACAAATGTGTGTTGTACCTCTAATATTGCATGCATTATTATATGTTCTATAAATTAAATGCATGTCATTATTAAATTTCAAATTCTATAACATGCAATATTGTCTTTTTCTATTTTTTTTGTATGCAGGCGTGTGTGCGTCTATACATATGCATCTGCATACATCATCCTGTGCATACAACTTATTACCTATTAATGTTTTTTGTTTGTTTGTTTTTTTGTGTGAAGTTGTGACCCCAATACAAATTCCTTTTATGTGCCAACATACTTGACAATAAAGCCCTTTCTGATTCTGATCTTCATCACAGTCTTACCCCAATCGGAGAACATCTCTCCACAAACTTCAGCAACTGTGACTTGGCTGTGCCTGGATCTCCCAGCATCAACAGGTTTATGTCACCTCTGCGTGTCAAACCGTCAGGCAACCTAACAAACAAAAATAAATAAATAAATAAATAGTTTCAATCCGATTAGAAAGAAGGCAAAGCGCAAGCTGAGAGGAGGCGGCAGTTTCTATGTTTACCTCTTCCTGGAGCCCCCAAACAGAAGACAGACTATAGCTTTCTTCAGATCATCACTGCCGTAGATGGACGGGGCCAGAGAGCGAGCGAGAGAGTCAAAGACGGAGGGAGAGGAAGCCAGAGCCCTCAACTCCTCTTCCTCCTGAGGAGAAACTGAACCAGAGGCTCCACGGCCTGAAAGACAGTGAGAAGGACATGAGGACGGCTGAAGAGATGCGGTTTTCAAAAAATTTTCAAGTTCTCCACATGCTCACCTGCTCCTTCAGTATCCACTTCAATGCCGAGCACACGCAGGTACGCTGCTCGGATGCCCACACCTGCTCCCTTATCACGACCTTTGGCCTTGGTCTGCGCCACCTTTTTGATGGAGTAGATGCCCATAATAGTTACCCTGTTTCCTGGTACTACACGATCACACAAGTACCTGCGAATGGGAGAGTGTCAAAAACAATTAGGGGCTTGAAATCTCATTAATTGTTATTATTATGAGCATAATTTGATTCTTGGTTTAGAATAAAATTTCAATATACTAAAACTAAATGTGTGCAGGTTTATTTACTATTCACTGCAGTCTAGAGTTGGCATGCATGCATTTATGATATTATTGTTGAATAAATACATTGGGGGGGGGGGATTTAAATCTAAAAATGTAAGCAAGGAAATGACACTTGAAATATGAAATTAAACCCACCACCAGGTGGCAGAACAATCCCTTTCTTAATGAATGAGTCATTAAGATTCACAAGATTCAAATACAGGTCTTAATGTTTATCAAGTTCTTCAAAAAATATTTCACCTGAAATGAACCTGCATGTTATTTTTCCTTTCTACAGAGCTCAACCGTTTCAGATCCCTTTGATTTCCACTGGATTGTTTGAACTCAAACTATCTGGTTACATCCTTCAAAATCACTTGCTTTGCGGTCCACAGAACACAGACATACCAACTTGAAGAGATTCCACTCGAGAGGGAATCTGCAGATCTCTCTGCTTTATTGTCTTTGTAATTCAGTCTAATTCTTATGGCACCAAAAACCCCGGACTGAGCTTGATTCTTCAGAACCTTGGTAGAAGCTACCACACCACATACTAACATGCTATTATTACCATTTCTGCCATAAAAATACAGTATGAATTGCAACAGAATGTAGTTTAAAATTCAGCAAGTGTACCATTGAATAATTCCTCAAGACACACTCTGCAACTATTTTTAGTTAACATTTGAATGACTTCCTGTTAAACTGTACTCATGATGCAGTAGAAGCATGTGCTCATTACGTTACACTCACAATAGTTTACTGACCAAAAACATCTTGGCATCATGTGACAACTTGTACCTGTCGCAGTAGAGCTGCATGTGTCGTGGCATCTCTCCGTGGGGAACGGCATCCGGAGCTTCCTGAAGACGCAGCGTTTGGAAATCCACGCACGCGCATTTGTCCGGAATAATGAAATACGGATCCACGGGGCACTTGACACGGCCCGCCTGCTCACTGGAAAACAGAAACAAACCATGTGTTACAGGTATAAAAACATGCTATGCTTATTCTGTATTCAAATTGTAATTGTATTATATTGTATCACTGTTATACCAGCATTTGCTGAATAAGTGCTACAGTATTTCTGAACATAATGAAGCAAGTATTTCTCAAAATACTAACGCGTTGCACTTGCGGGGCAGAGCGTATCCCTGCAGTCCCGGTGGCAGAGGAATGTTGCTGATGACTGCTCGGCATCCGCGGCACTGAAGACACACTTTGGTGGCTTTGGCCCTCACAGCCGTAGAGGATATGATAATACCGGGAATCTTCACGAGTCGCGACACCTGCTCCGACTGCAAAAGACGACAGAGACAGACACGCTTAGAAACGTCATGTAGAAGTCTGAATGCAGTGCACTCGGGCACAAAAACGCTTCGAAGTGGAGTAATGGGACAATAAAAGATACAGTGCTTTGCATTTATTTTAAATTCATATGGTCTATATATAGTTTATTTTCTCACTTTCAGGCTGCGGATGGAGGCTGGGTGAGCGTCGCTCTTCAGCATGACCTGTATGTCCTGCACAGTCTCTTCTCCTACTGGCCGTGGACGCGTGACCTCATCAGCCACTTCCTGCGCCGCCTCCTCCAACTGGAAATCAACAAATGTGCAAACAGTTGACTTTAAATAGCAATTGTGCATTTCATAAATACATCACAGCATGCTGCAAAGTGATAAACACTTGATAATAAACAAGTCTGTAATAAATCTGAGTTTATTAAAATAAACGTGTAAAAAGTATTATTAGCTAATTCTTAGCTAAAAGAAAAAACATATAACACAAAATGTAATAAACCATAATGACTTGAATTGTATGTTGAAAGCAAATCCAACCCCACTTCAGGATGATTTTTAATATTTATATGGAAAAAGTTATTATTAAGTTAAGTCTGTCCTTACCAAAGGCAAGTTCTCAGTAGGCAGTTTGTACAGACAGTCTGACAGGTCTTCATCAAAACTGGCCAAATCCTCCATCTCCACTTCAATCCAGTACTCTCCCAAAGTATAGTGCCTCTTAAGTTCATCTCTGGAAACCAATAACACCACGTATTAAAACTATATAAACACAAAAATGTCAATCTATGTTACAGGAAATTGAGTTTATTATTTGCAGGGTTATGATGCTCCGACAATAACGCGAGAAAGAAGTGCAAAGACAACCAAATATGCTGTGAATCGATTCAAATGAATCATTCATGAGAACAATGTGTCCGCGAGTCGGACTAAAGGTAAAGGCGAATCTGCATCAAATTTAACACAGAGCAGCGAAAAACAGTCGGATAGAATAACAAAATAAACAATATGAAATAATTAATACAGACATATTATAGGTACTATTTATGCAAAAATAAAATAAAATGAACAAGAAAGACGCAAGACAAAAAAAAAAAAGTGTGATATCGCACTAACTGACCTGTATTTGTAGGTGAATCCAGTTCGATCGGTACCGACTCTGAATTGTCTCAAAAACTCACGGAACTTCTTTTTGATCTGGCTGCGTTTCACAACCCCTTCATCGCCGATGCCTTCACCTCCTCCAAAACTGTCACTGTAATAAACTCCTGGATCATCAAACCCGGACATCCTGCTAATATTCAGACTCTTGGTAATAAACGATCAATAAGATATTACTTAAATAAGTGCTGGCGATGCTAAATTTAAATATTGCTATAACGCTATGTAGATCAGAAACCAGTGTGCGTGTGTGTCTCTCTCTAAAGCACGCGCACTGGATTTCGCGGCAAAACCTCTAGTCCAGCCCCGCGCTGAACTCAAACCCCGCCCTCAGTCAATGTATCCATCCGCTTATTGGTCCATAAGGCGTTCTGACTTGGTACGTCACGAAAAAGGTGGTTCCAAATTGGCGTACTGGCGGGAAACACACAAAGCTACGCGCAGGGACCGGAACTAGATGTGCTGTTTGGCGCGGAATATCACCTTTTGTTGAAAGGAGACATGGAGCTTACAGTTCTATCAACAACATCTTATTCATATGAAAATAAAAATGAATAATTAAGTAAAGAGAAAGCAAACTGAAAACCAAGGTGGCGTACAGAGTACTGATTTTAGCTGTGTTGTCAAGATTTTTTCCTGTAAATGTCACGTTTTAAATGTTACTCCTTAATTACAGTATTTTGGGGTTTGACGTTTAGATCGCCTTTTACATTTTAGCGGTAACAAGTTTCTTAATTGCTTGACTTGATCATTTGTCATTTAAAAAATATCTGTAATAGGCTGTTGTGACATAATGAGAGGTCTCCACTGTGACAAAACTAATGTTTGCACGCACTGTACAAAGCATCAATATGCCTGTGATTTTATACAGCTGAGAGACAGGGTTTATTTCAGGACTTGTATTTTGTAGTTTATGAAAGTTGTACATTTGAGTAGTCAGCTACCCTCATGTAAATAATCAAAGACGACATTAAATGGCATACTTTTATTTTTATTATTATCCACTTATGGACAGCTGCAGCATGAGCCTGATCTATACAAACTTGTTATTAATGCTAATGTGACATGTCTTAGCTGAAAAAAGTCAAGACACATTTGGTATATAGCTGGCGTAGAGGACTGCTGCAGAAAAGCAATTATTAATCATAGAGAAAGTCATTTATTCTGTCAATACTGATAATATACAAATATCCTTGACCTTTACTGATTACAAAAGCATTTTCTTGCTATGATATGTAACTTTAACCACTCTTTAGTAGTGCACAACAGTTGCGTTTCTGACATTAGGAAATTACACCATGCTTCCTGCCGGTCTGTATAAAGGCATCTACGGCACGATCAATGTCCTCGTCAGTGTGAGCTGCAGAGATCTGGACTCGAATGCGGGCCTTTCCTTTGGGAACGACTGGGTAGGAGAAACCAATCACATACACTCCTGGAAACAGAGACAAAAACATTGTTTTCAACTGGCTACCGGACTTGAATTCTTTAAAAAAAATTATTATCTAATAATTATTACCTAGTTTTAGCATGTCGTCAGCCATAAGTGAAGCCAGACGAGCATCTCCCAGCATCACAGGACAGATGGGATGAGCTGTGCCAGAAATGGTGAACCCTGCCTGGGTCATGTTGTTTCTAAACCTTTGGGAAAGAAGAAAAGGCACACAATAGACCATTGTTATCATTAGCTCAATGAGCTCCAAAAATCTTTTATACTTAAAAGCATTCATCCTGAACCAGCAAATGTCAGCTCATTTTGACTGCAATATCAGTGCTTTGAATATGCATTGAAAAGCAAACTCTACAAGAAGTGAGCAGTAACACAAGCCAAAAGGTGTAACCGAATTGACGAATAGAGGGTTTACTTCCTACCTCATGGTTTTAGCTGCCATGGACTGAGCGGTTTCATTGGATGCCATCAGCAGTTCAACAGCACGGGTGGCGCAGCCCACCACAGGAGGAGGGAGAGAGTTTGAGAAGAGGTATGGACGAGACCGCTGCCTCAGAAGCTCAATCAAAGCCTTGGGTCCGACAGTGTAACCACCTGACAGAGTTACATGTAAAAATACATGTCAGAAAGAACAGAAACCGCTTCAGCCTGTGCTTCAGATAACCTTTGATATCTATACTCACCAGCAGCTCCTCCCAGCGCTTTACCCAGAGTTGAATTCACAATGTGCACCCTGTTCATCACTCCCAGCAGCTCATCGGTTCCTCTGTGGGAAATAAATGCACAAATATTTACTTGCATGATAAATAACTCTTTGGACATGAAAATATAAAACTCTCCTTATATTTTAACTATGAGGGGGATCTCTCTGAGAAATGATGCCTGCTTATTTTGCAGCAGCCTTGGTTTTAGAAATATTTTTCCCATAGAAGATCCTAAGACAACAAGATGCTGTGCAGTGCCAAATTTTGTTTTGCCTTTCTTCCGATCCCAACATTAGAAAAGTGGATGAACTTTACTTTTAAAGAAGATCCAGACCACACCAATGTAAGAACTTTGTCTTTTGCTCACTTCATTCGACCACGGATTAGTTTATGAACTAATTCGAAAAAGGATTTTCAGAAAGATTGAAACTTAAAGACTGGATGTCGCAGCATAAGTGTGAGTAACTGTTTTCATTTCACGAGTTCACTTATGATAATTTAGGCACATTTGGCGTGCTGTCCAGGGAGCTAGCCGAGATGTCTGCGAACGCCGAGCCCTAGAAGATGGAACCCTAGGGGGTAGAACCCTAACCAGGGCTGAGCTCGATGTCCGGCTCGACTCCCGCTCACCCCCCCAGAGGTAGACGTGAAATATAGGAGGAGAAGGGATGCGTAACAAGATGAAGTAGGGAGGAAGAAGAGGCCTATTTAAGGGGAAGGTTTATGAATTTGATTGGCTGAGACTGATTAGGGGATTGGAAACCGCTGTAACTAATCATTGCGTCAGAGCTGATCCCGAAACTTGTTTGTCAACATCACTAAGTGATCACTATTGCTTTGTGTCTTATTACTGAGCTTTTGATATTTATTGAGAGATCAAATGAATATCAAAATAATGGCTTTATAAATTATTACTGCTAAATGATGTTTTTTGATGTAAAAATCTACAATATAAGAGGACTACAGAGAAAAAATGTAGTTAACGACCCCTTTTAAGTTCATTTAAACCCTTTGATTATGTTTAATTCTGGAACCAGACAAATTATTTAGCTCTATCTACAATATCAATTAGGAGAGTCAATGGCCATTTGAGAGATCTAATTTTTCATTAAGCGTAAAGCCAGAAGATGATGACTCAGGACAGTTGGACATTGTGGTGGATCAGAGGTAAAAAATTATATAAATACTGTTTTGTGTGTCTTTAGACCTCAATGTATCACCGTGAGCTGCAGGTTTTAATTTGGATTTGCCAGTCCCTTTGACTGCCATTATATGACTGACGGACTGCAACGGTTTGAGTTAAAGATCATGCTTTGTGTTCTACTGAAGAAAAAAAGTCACCTAAATCTTAAATGCCTGGGGGTAAGCAGATAAACATCAGATTTTCATTTTTGGGTGAACTATCCCTTTAATAAATAGTTTTTTCTGTCTACTTACCGCCCACGAGGACCCATGAATCCAGTGGCATGACATTCATCAATGAAGACCAAGGCCCCGTACTGCTCAGCCAGATCACAGATACCCTGCAGAGGAGCCACATCACCATCCATGGAGAACACGCCGTCTGTGACCACCAGCCTCAGACGAGAGGACTGTAAAAAACAGACACCTGTTGAGCTGTTGCATTACATTTTCTGTTTTCCATCAAACAAATCTTTACCACGTATCAAGCCAAAACACAGTCACTACTACCAACAGTATTTTAATATGACCACTTGAAGCGTGCTGTGCAACCTCTGATTTGCATGAAATCCAGTAACACGAGATCTATGCAAAATCTACCTGTGATTCTTTCAGCTTTTCTTCCAGGTCGTTCAGGTCCATGTGTTTATAGCGGAACCTCTTGGCACGGCATAATCGAATGCCATCGATAATAGAGGCGTGGTTTAGTTCATCAGATAACACTGCATCATCAGGACCCAACAGGACCTAAAGCAAAGAGCAACAATGTATTGCATTTGCTGTGGTACTATTTACTACAGTTGGTTCAGACAGACCTCAAATAGACCAGCGTTGGCATCGAAGCAGCTGGCATAAAGAATACAGTCTTCTCTTTCATGAAACTGGGCTAGTTTCTCTTCCAAGTTTTTGTGGATGCTCTAGAGGACAGACAGTAACTGATAGTTTAGTATCTGTTTCTCAAGGCATTAATATGCACTACGATCAGTGTTTTCAAATAATACTGTGTTTTTCCTCACCTGTGTGCCACAGATGAAGCGAACTGAACTAAGGCCAGCGCCATACTCCTGCAGAGCTTCTATCCCTGCCTTCACCACCTCCGGATGACTAGATAAACCCAGGTAGTTATTTGCACAGAAATTCAACATGTCTGAAACAAAGAGAGAAATTCTGGATTAGTACAATAGTTAAAGAGACACAAAAAATTCACTGATGCTCGTTGTGCATTAAAAATTCACATTGAACATTTACAAAAATAATTCAATAAATAAAATAAAACATTTATGAATAGAGAACTACTTATAAAACTTAGCAAATGTAAAAGTACTGTACTACTCATTTCAAGCATCTACGCATGAAACTATAGAAGAGTTTTAACATAAATAAATTCTGTCATATGTCCATACTTCTAACTTCACTTGTATTAAAAAATGAATAATAAAATATTTATTAACAATATATTAATAATAAAACGTAAATATTTAAAAATTTTAACTGTTTCAAAAATATATATTACATGCAATAAATAATAAGTTGTATTATTTATATTGTTAGTATATATGTAACGTTAATAAATATATTTTTGACTGCACTACTCTTTTCAAGCATCAAGATATAAACCTTTAGAGGAGTTTTAAATTATCGAGAATCATAAATTTATTTTATTTTTATTTAAAATATAATTAATTTTTCTTTTAGGCCAAAAATAATTAGGATATTGAGTAAATTATATTTTGTACATTTCTTATCATTAATATATAAAAACCGAGTTTCTGATTAGTAATATGCATTCCTAAGAACTTCATTTGGACAACCTTAAAGGCGATTTTCTCAACACCAGATTCCAGATTTTGATGAATGTGATTTTAAATAACATGAAGCATAAATTTAGCAAACCATTCACTTCATGGTTTCCCTTCCCTTTATTTTTTTTTAAAACTAAAACATAATTGTAAATATTTTATTAAATAATTCTGCACAGAATTATTATACTCAATAAAATATGACATTTGCATAAATGTAACACTTACTTTTGTTATTACAAATTTTTTGTAGCAAAGATGAAAACTGAAATAGCAGCATGACTTTATTTCCCTATGGCAGGTGCCTCCAGAAATGTGCAACCTAATCATACTTTTTTGTTTTATTAGCTGTAGATGTTATGTTTTTATTAACACACTGTGCAGCTCACCGCCTCTGCTGCCGTCCACGTAGATATGAGGACCCTGTTTGGACGTGATCACTCGTTCCCCTTTCCATGTGCCCGCTGCGCGGATAGAGTCCAGCTCGTTCTCCAGCACCGACAGCGCCTGGGGCACGGCCGCGTAAGCCCTGCTCGCGTTAGCAGCGCACGGCTGTGAAACACTCCTGAAGGGAGCGCCGAGGAGGCGGACAGCTGTGCGAAGCGACATTTCTCCAAGTACTAGTACAGCAAAAGTATATGTGGACTGGAAGAGTGACGTTGGAGCGGATATATGTCATGTACATAGGCGACAAACCAGCCAATCAAACTCGTTGACTTAGTCGGGTGTGCACTCTCTGTCCAATGGCAGAGCAGCTGAGGTCTCTCGTTTTAAAGAAACAGGCTGACAGCTTGTGTAACTTTAAGCAGCAAGCTCTTTACTTTTTTCCGGTAGATAGATAGTTTTTTTCCCCGATAGATAGATAGATAGATAGATAGATAGATAGATAACGTTAGATAGATTAGCTTGAAAAAATTAAACGTTATTGTCAACAAGTTGTATTATACATCTAATATGGTTAAAACTAGTCATTGAAATGAGTAGGCAAAATGTAGAACCAGATAAAGTGAAGTGACAGACTAATTTCGCGGGAAAGAGGCGGACTTCCGTTGCCCAGTGTATGTAATATGAGCTCGTGGGTCCACGATTCATAGAGAAAGTGCACGAGCACGTCATTTTCGCGGCAATATATTTCGCAACTGTCAAAGCAACAACAGCGCTCTGCAGAACACAGATACAGTCTTTAAGTATTAGTTTGTAAATAATAATAATAATAATACAATTATGGAAACGTACGTTTTTAACTTTTTAGCAACACATTGGACTTCCTTTTCTGCGATGGTTTGCAGTGGAGTGAGAGGGGGAAACTTTCAAAGGTAAGTAACCCTCCTTTAACAAAAAAAAAAAAGTGTTTGTAGCCATTATGAACACACAACAGCTCGGGTTATTTATAGTATTTAATTGGTTATTATGATCTAGTTAGACAATTAGACTAATACAAATATTTTAGTAGTTAAGCGCATCTCGTGTAATGTTTAATAACACATCACATTAGGCGTTGACTTAATAACAGGTAGCCTATAAAGTAGAATCATATATTGTTTCATAACTTGGAAAATCAGCCAGCTTATATGTTCGTTTTTTAGTAAAAAAAATAAGCTATTCACAAATGTATTCTTCACTATTACATTAAACGAGGCGCTTTTCACATTCACAAAGTAGAGAGCGATCTCAAACAGACTCCTCCCTTGACTGACGTAACTGTTACGTCAGTCAAAGAGTAGGAAGTGTTCGCGGGAAATCCGAATTCTCAGTGCTGCGTTCATTTAGAAAACGAAAGCACGAACTTTAAACAACAAACACAAATGGAATCCAATACGGAGTTCAGCAACACAGGTCAGAGTTGTTTTGTTTTAGCAGCATATGCATTGTCAAACTATGTCTTGTGCACATTGACTGTGTGTATTTTCTTCTTTCTGTAGTGTTTTTAAAAAGATGGACGTAATTCATCTTAACTTATAATAGTCGCCATTCAAACGAATTTATGCAATACGCAATGTTTAAATGGATAAACAATGGCATTAAAGCGTCATCAGACACTGACCGGGAAACTTTTAATCACTCGATATAGCAGTTAATGGTGTTTTGACCGTTGCTAAATGAATTGAATCGCCGTGAAAAACGGCAAACCAAGAAAAGATTTATATTTGATCACACAAATGTTTCGCTTTCTAGGAATGGTCCTAATTTAAGTATTTCTCACCACAGCCATAACAACTGGGTTTTTATGGTGGCTCCTAAGAATAGCCAGGAGATTCCTCTGCTGCTGTGGGCAGGATAACTCAGGTGTGTACCATTATTATTCTTTTAAGCGATTAAAAATAATACAAGTTTATTTACGCATTGAAAACATTCTGACCAAAACTAATGTGATTATAAAATGTGTTTACAGACGTTCAGCTCTCAGTTGAAGAAACCGGGTCATCTAGTGTACGGCCATGGTATTATGGTGAAGGCGGAGGTATCATCAGCACAGTTTAGACAGGTGAGACACGTCTATGGAACAAAAATCCTGCCTAAAGTATTTGAAATAAAAAGCTTGTTGAATTTCACAAATGGAAAAAAAATACATTGCAATTAACAGTGCTTGCATTTTAATGCATTGTATTTCACGTCTTGAATTTTTATTGGCTGCATTTTAACATAGTTGTATATTTACGTAGTGAATATTTCAAAGGAAACATTTTCGCCAACATTTTCA
>JAUCMU010017612.1:0-19902 GCA_032275025.1 Enteromius treurensis | reverse complement strand
TTTATATATAATATAAATCATATGAGTATTTACATGTACATCCTTTCACAATGTATACTGTATGTGTGTGTATTTATATATTCATAATAATTATACACAGCACACACACATAAATTGTGTGTATTATCCAAAAACTAATTTTGGGTGCGATTAATTGCAATTACTCCTTTGACAGCACTATTAAAAATAAGTAAAATGATCTGAAAATCCACTTGTATTTTGATCAAGAGGCCTGCTGGTAGATTTTGGAAATGACACACAGGACAAGCAGATGTGATTATCGCTGCTGATCATCTCAAATATCGGCCGATATATATATATAAATGCTGATTTTCACATCATGGATTAGTTACAATACAACAAAGATGTTAAACTATTTGAGAAGTGCGTTGCAAACACCGTTCATCCTGTTCTAGCTGTATGTTTAGAGGTACTTTTGTGCAAAAGAGCCAAAGGAGAACACAAACCCTTCAGAAACATCACCAAAGTTCATTACAGACTGAAGAAAAACATGTATACATTTCTTTGAGTTGAACACAAGTGCAGGACCCCAATGCTGCTCCGAACTGAAAAAAGGCACTTAACTTTACATTTTTAAAAGATATCCTGAAGAGTGCTGCTGTCCGAGCCCAAGACAGGCCAGGAGACCAGCAAACCGGTTCAGGCTGGGTTAAGCACATATGGGTACTTACAGTTTTTGTTCTAGCTCTTATAGTCTCCAGAAAACATTCCAGTCTTATAATTCATCTGATCACACTCCCAAAGCTTTCATTTAAAGCTCAATTCTTTCCATGACATGCAGCCTTAAGTGCTGGGTGCACAATTCACACATTATCATCATCATCATAATTTTTGCATTATTTGCAAGTAAAAAGTTTGAATATTTGCCCGTGGAAATACTGATGTCGATAAAAAAGACACAGTTTTACATACAGATCCCCACCCAGAATAATCCAAGAGAAAAGGCTTAAATAATCTCCAAAAAGATACGGTGTGTCCAAAAACAGTTCCTCTGATTAAAAAAGAACATCCGAGTGAGATTTAAATACAAATATATACTTACAAAAATCACAATGTTTATGTACAACGCGAAGGGCGTCCCTTTAAACAGTTGCTTTCTCCATCAGAAAAAGTGAATAATAAGAAAACAAAAAATCACACTGTTGTTTCTCCCTGTTTGCTGTTCGCCAGTCTCGTGTAGAACTTCCTCCACGAGTTTAGCGTCTTTCCAGACCATATCCAGAATCCAGACGTGATGCCCACGATCAGGGTCATCAGGTACTTGATCATGAACACCGTGAAATCCGGGTTCATCTGTGGGTTGTGCACGGGACAAGGCACCGCGTACGTTTTGCACGTTTGCGCGCTCCACGTCTGTTCCCACTGATCCCGAAAGGCCTGTTCGTAGAAATAGCACGCGATCACGATGGTGGCCGGAACCGTGTAGAGGACGCTGAAAATGCCGATGCGCACCATCAGCTTCTCCAGCTTCTCCGTTTTGGTGCCGTTGTGCTTCATAATGGTCCTGATGCGGAACAGAGACACGAAGCCCGCCAGCAGGAACGAAGTACCGATGAACAGATAGACGAAGAGCGGCGCCAGGACGAATCCGCGCAACGCGTCGACGCTGTTGATGCCCACGTAGCAGACGCCGCTGAGCACATCTCCATCCACTTGACCCACGGCGAGGATGGTGATGGTCTTGATGGCTGGCACTGCCCACGCTGCTAAATGGAAATATTGCGAATTGGCTTCAATAGCCTCGTGACCCCATTTCATCCCGGCTGCGAGGAACCAAGTGAGCGCAAGAATGACCCACCAGATGGAGCTGGCCATGCTAAAGAAGTACAACATCATAAACAGAATGGTGCAACCTTCCTTTTTGGTGCCTTGCACCACTGTCCTAAACTCGTTCTCGAACTGCTCATTGCAAACCACTTTGTCCTCCAGCAGAAACCCGGCGATGTATGCGATGGACACCATCGTGTAACACCCGGAAAGGAATATAATGGGTCTTTCCGGGTAACTAAAGCGCTTCATGTCCACTAAATAAGTCAAGACGGTGAATAAAGTAGACGCGCAGCACAAAACGGACCAGATGCCGATCCAAATGCGCGCAAACTTCTGCTCGTCCTCGCTGAAGTACATCATCCCGTGGAGTTTCTTGGGCTCGCACGGCGCGCCGCAGTTTTCCTCGCCCATGAAGCGGTAGTTGAGGTACGGAGGGATTTTTAGTGAAGTTGGGCATCTAAAACGCCCCTTCCTGGAATGCTCGGGAGTCGCTTGGGTCACGTCTGGAGTCGGGTTGACCGGTGCGCTCCGCTCAGACGTGTTCTGCCCCACGCACAGCTCTCCGCCGTGCACCGGGAACGACTCGCAGTCGAGACTCTCCGGCCACTGGAAGCCGAATTTATTCATGAGCGCCTCGCAGCCTTGGCGCGCGCGCTCGCACAGGGAACGGCACGGAGGCAGCGCTTGCTCCAGCACCGTGCAAACCGGCGCGTACATGGAGCACAGGAAGAACTTGAGGTCCGGCGAGCACTGCACTTTAACGAGCGGGTAGAACTGGTGCACCTCCAGCCCCGCGTCCTCCTGGTTCGTGTGTCCGAGGAGGTTGGGCATGATGGTCTCGTTGTACGCTATGTCCGTGCACAGAGGGATGGTGATGGGCTGGCAGAAGCCGTGCTCCGGAACCGACATGCCGCGCTCTCCATACTGCGCGCTCGCTCTCAGTATTCCGAAGGCGAGCAGGAAGAGCGCGGACGCACCGTGCGCGGCCATACTTTCCTTCTGCGGTTAGTCTCTTCACAGCCAGCTCGCCAGCCAGCGCTAGTCTTCCCCTCCAACTCCCTTTGTCGATGTATCCTGTCAAATCGGTGCGCGGAAACTTTTGGGAAAGTGCAGCGGCGACCCGGACGCGGATCGCGAAACGCGTGAAGAAAATCAGCACATGAGCGTCTGAGAGGCGAATAAAGAGTCGCGCTGTGTCGTGTCAGAGTTTCTGTGAGCTGTTCAAACCTGTTTCCAGGCGCCCTGCTGTCTGCTGTTCATAAGCGAGACGCGGGCGGGGCTTTACGGACAGATGGCTCGCGTTAGGGAGCGTCGGGATTTCGTTCGCCTGCGGTTCGTTTTGCGTTCTTTTTACGTTCTTTTAACGTTCACACTTTGAGTTTGTAGGGTTGCATTTGATCTGATAACAAAATAATCTACTTTTAGCAATTTGTTTTACCAATATAAATTCCGATTGGAGTACTAACTTTACTGAAAAACACTAGGTGTTGGGATTTTTTTGCGTTCTTTAAACATTGTTTTAACGTTCGCGCTTCGAGTTTGTTGAGCAGAACACATTATCTCTGCTGACTTCATAGATAAGAACAGTGAGTAAAAGAGAGGTCCTTTTAACATTTGTTTTCAGACTTCATAGGGTTGTTGAACTGAACTTATTTTATATGATAACTTTACAGGTATAATATATATTTAGCAATACATTTTACCAATATAAAATGAAAATGGAGTACTAACTTCACTGAAAAACACTGGGTGTTGCAATTTCCTTTAACTAAGGGTTGTTTTGTGTTCTCTTTATGTTCATTTCCCATTTGTTCTCAGACTTTTGTTGGATGGAATGCGTTTTGAATCATAACTTTACTAATATAATATGTATTAAGCAATGTTTCCAGCAGAGTTAATTCAACAAAAGAAAACCTACTACACTGAGGGAAAAAAAAATGGTGTAGGGTTTACTATGAGACAGGTTTAACTCCGATATTAGTAATAAATAATTGAAAATAAACAGCAAGCAATGTGAAAATTAGAAGTAGAAATATATATAGATTTTACAGTGTACTTATGGAATACTTTACATGCTGTAAACACTGTATACTATAATGGAAGCAGTACACATACTGTATGCAATGAGAAAAATGTCAAATATTGTTGTCACATGATCTCATCACATTGAATGTTTAATTCAGTGAGTAGTGCTCAGTATGCACAGTATATACTGAAATATTGTGAGCATTTTTTTTAAACAGAGTTCTTTACACAGTCAGTGATATTTATTTTGACACTGATGCAAACATGATGTGTACTTCATACTGACCACTGAACATCAGAACCTTCAGATCTCATAATAACACAATTTTGCACCTTTCCCAGGCTCAAGGACGCTTTGCAAGATACAACAAATATTCATTACAAAGTAATAATTTCACAAATAATTAATTTGCATATTACACAAAAAAAGTATTAAAGACATACATGTGGAACGAATACACAGTGCTACTTAAAACATGTTTTACGCTTTAATCTAAATTCACTGAAAGAGAGAGAAACTGTTGAGAGAGCCAAAGTCAGTTAGAATTACACCCTGAATGGATAGGGAGCCGGACCTGTAACCCAAAGGTCGTGGGTTCGAGTCCCAGGTCCAGCAAGGATTGTGGGTGGGGAGAGTGAATATCCAGCGCTCTCTCCACCTTCAATACCACGACTGAGGTGAGACCCTTGAGCAAGGTACCGTGTGTTCACGGTGTGTGTGTGTGTGCACTTGGATGGGTTAAACGCAGAGCACAAATTCCTAGTATTGGAAAACATACCTGGCCACATGTCACTTTCATTCCTTTTTCCTTTCCTAGAAGTCTGCTTGCCACACAAGAAAACAGAGACGGCCCCTAACACACAGCCCTGAGTGCTGTCCTCCTATTGGCTACTGTGAGTGTCTGTAGGAGAAATGAGAGGAACATGATTTGCTCTGACAGGGGAATGTAAAGACAGCCTTCACTAAGAGTCTGGATACTGGCTGAATACAAAACAACTTCTGCCTGAGTAAAGATTTCATTCTGCCATCTTCCATTCGCTCTTAGTGTGAAATACTGTTTGATTAACTAACACCAAATGTGCTTCCACTTCAGCCGCTCGTACTGGACTTCCTACTGGAGAGCGAATAACACAAAATACTGCATTTCAAATGTGTAGCATTTGAGCTTAATCACTTATGAACCTTTCATTTCATTTCAGTTCGCTTTGAGTGAAAATGAGCAGGTAAACGGTAAATCCAGAAAAGCTGAGATGCCCAGATCTGAATAATCCTGTAATAGACTGGACTGGCCAAACCAGAAAGAGATGACGTGTAAAACCCGCAGGTAAAAGCACTGATAATGTGTCACGCAGGGAATTTGACTATTTAACATTAACGTGAATTGAAACTCAAATGGCTTTTGCATTCTTAAAAATATAGGTTTTGCAGCGATGCCACAGAATGACCCTTTTTGGATCCTCAAAGAACCTTTGAGTGAACAGTTCTTAAAAGAACCAGCTAAAAAGACATTTTAATGATGTAAAGAACCTTTTTCCTTTATAAAAGGACCTTTTTGTGCCATGCAAAGATTCCACTGATGTTAGAAGCTCTTTGTGAAACCATCAACGCCACTAAAACAAAAAATAATCTTTACTTTAAATCTCACATGTTTTAGTCACATGCCATTGGCAATATTCAAATCACGGATTGTGAAAACAGTGGAACGATTTGAAGCGTTAATAAACTTTATTTATTTCAGGTAAAACAACAATAAACAACATTTACAGAAGGACATTACATCTTCCATAATAACATTACATACAGGTTTCTAACAAATAATGCAATCCCTACTCTAATATAGCCTAAGTTTCGTTTGTTATAAAGTGACCAGTTACACATCTAGGTTCCAGAACCGCTCGTCAAAAGTCTGCATTATTTCAGTGCATCTTACAAAAAAGAAAAATAGATATAGGCAAGTGAAGCGAAAACACAGATTCAGTGTTCAGCACAGCGGATGCATGTTTCCCAACCAGAGTATACGGATATGAACCAACCTCCTTAAATATACTGTATATACAGCCTAGTATATAACAAAGATTACAAAAAGATTAAATATTCACAGATGAATGGAGAATAACAGGTATTGACAGCACATTCCATAGCAGAGCAAACCGGGAATCTAAAGCTGTTCCCTTTTCATGTAGATTTACTTTTATATATCCATTTATTAACTACAGAAGCCCCTTTCTGCCACCGAATAATAATAATAATAATTATTTTTTAAAAGCATTCACAACTTTTTTTCTTGCAGATTGTTTCAGAATTAAGATATAAAATCTCAATTGCAAAAAAAAAAAAAAAAAAGTGAAATAAAGTCATAATTGTGAGATATAAACTCTCAATATTTGTTTTGTTTGCAGAATGGTGATATAAACTCGCATTTGCGAGAAAGTCATAATGGTATGACAAATTCACAATTGTTTTTTTGTTTTGCATGTTGTAAAGTCAGAATTGCGAGAAAAACGTCATAAAAGGGAGATTTAATCTCACAATTCTGACTTTTTGTAAAGTATTGCAAGATCTAAAATCGTAACTGCAATTTATAAAGTCATAATTGTAAGAAAATAACTTTTTCCCCCCTCAGAAATGCACTTTAAAACTCCAAATAGCAAGTTTGTATCTCACAATTATGAGAAAAGTCAGAATTGCAAATATTAAGATATAAACTTGCCGTCGTGTGTTTGAGGGAAAAAAGAGACACTTTCCTCACAATTTAGTTTATACCTTGCAATTCTGAGAAATAAAGTAATTTACCAGATGTAAACTTGCAACTGATTTGTAAGATAAAAAGTTGCAATTATCTTGTTTTATTTTTACGCAGTGGCAGAAACGGGCTTCCAAAAATCATCAACTTTGAAGCAAGCGCCAATGATTATGCAAACATGATGTCTCTTGTTTTGTGTGTTTGTCACAGTGCTAAATTGTTTAATATTACTTTTCTCCATACTTTTTTCTTGCTAAAAAGGGAGACTCTGCACACATTAAAGTGGCGGTAAAATACAGCATGTGGCATGTAAAGCTGCACAAAGGCAGGAGGAGCTCGAACACGTTTCAAGCATTATTGGGCTGCTAATACTAGCTGGAGTCCTTTAAAGCCGCAGCAGGTTTGGAGGCATTCATGCGACTCTGTCACACTGCGTTTCCACAGAATCGCAGCTCTCTTTGCAGTCGCAACATTTAAACAGTCCCTTCATTTCTGAGAATATGCAAGCATCAAACGGTTGGTTGAATAAAGGCCACGTTCACACTGCAGATTGATACAGGAGTAACTCCTTTTCATCCAACAATCCTTTTCTTATTCAGGAGTTTTGTTGTGTTTTCCAGTACAAGAATCAAGATACTTACATATTAAGTTTTGTTTTCTGAAAAATGTATCACAATTTAGCTCATACTTAAAAAGAAGCTTGTTTACGTCATAAAATAAAAACATAAAAAGCATAAAGAAAAATGCAAATTTTTCTCCAATTTTAATAAAAAAGGAAAAATTGCCAGACATAAATTCAGAATTCTGTATTTCACAAAATTCGGACTTTTAGATTTAAGTTTATATTTATTATTATAGTTTATATCTTGTAATTGCCTGTTTTAATATTATTATTTTATCCCGTAAACAAGCTTACATAAAAATACTAACCAGAGGTAAAAAAAAAGAATTATTCTGACCTCACTAACAAAAATTTCTTAATGAAAAATGTAAAAAAAAAAAGATTCAGAAACAATATTTAATATATTTTATGCACCTCAAATAAATGTATTTTGATTTAAGGAAGTTAAGAATAATTGCACTGGAAAACAAAATCTTTTTTAGAGTATTGAATTGCGTTATTCCTTTAGTGCATTGGGTGCTAAATTACATTAATGTCTTTATTAACATGTCTTTTGTCTGAAGCAGCAAACACAAACAGGTTAGACTGCTAGTAATCATGCTCAAATTCAGGATTACGAGTGATTATAAGGTTATGCGGTGTGAACGTGGCCTGACCGAATTTACAGGTGCAAAACACGACCTCATGAGCTGGAATGTTGCGCAAACATGTTGAAAAGTGCATTCGCAGTAAGCGTTGACCTTTTAAAGCCCATAAACATCATTGCTCTTTAACTAGTCCTCTGACTGTTAGCCACACCATTATGACTAAAGCTGAAACAAGAAGTGCATTTTGCACAAAAAAAAGTATCATGTCTGGATTTGTAGCGTATAATAAAGGTGTGATGTGTCACTGGACGTCACGTCTGTACACATTCCATTTGCTTATGATTTATTAAATAATCTGTCGCTAAACAGGTGTGTTACTGTACAAATCTGAACTCGATCAGTGTTAACAGTGCAGAGCCAAACATTGCTATTGTTCAATTAGCTCTTGCACTCTTAGAAAGCAAAATCCATTCAAATTTTACAACAAACTGACAGAAAGAGAAAATACCGTACCCAAATGGAGAGTCTATTATTATATTGAGCGTTTGTTGCACAGAAACCAATTGGACGGACATGAACAGGAAGAGCAGTATAAGTCTTCAGATGCACAGGCCGGGAGAGTAGTGCACTTTGAGAAGGTTCTTCAATCTCACGACGATGTTTGTGAAAGTCATTAGAGCTTCAGTTTGAAATGCTAAAGGACTGTTCACACATCATGCCGTCTTGCATTTATAAACAGCTGGAAAAGACTTTCCTTGTGTCTCTGCTGGTTCGTTGTGGTGCTATCTGTTTCTTGGTTTTGAAGCTATCCCTTGATCTTCCTGAAGTATATTCGACCTCTCATATATTATTTTATATCCTTGTTTTCTTTCGGTTTTCTGTAGTTCTGTCTAGTTCCTGTTTTCTGATTTGGTGCGTTCTAATCGTAGATTTTTATCTCTTTTTTTACAGTTCCAGTCCCTTTTTGGATCTTGGCTCTTTGTTTCTAGCGTTTGATTTTGCCTAATTTTGCTTATCCTATTGTTTTTGCTGTCTCATTGAGTCTCGTCTTGTTTTTAGTTTTGTCCGGTCTTGCCCTTGCCTGTCACCCGCTTCCTGGAAGCAGCTGTCAGGTTACTGGTTCTGTGAAGTCCTGCCCTGGCGGTAGACTGGTGCAGCTTCTGTGATTCACTTTAAGTAATCGAGTCCCTGTACTACGCTTCCTCTAGAGCGGCCGTCTCCGTGCTCTGCTCAGCTGCTCAGTGGACGTCTCTACAGCTTGGACCGTGTTGTCTGCCCTACCCTTCTGTCTGGACACTTTCACCCCTCATTCTCTTAGCTGTTCGTCTTGTTAATAAAATACCCTTGTCTGCTCATTTGCATCTGGGTCCTAATTTCTTGCAGATACCTGACATTCATTCTTACCCATTTCAAATAGCAGATGATTTTACTTGAATAAATGAATGTTGAAGGCGTCTGTTATTATTAGTTCATGATCCATGACCAAGATCCTGCTGTTTGTTAGTGGCATGCTTTTAAAATTTGAACATATATTACACACAATAATAAAAAAAAAGTAAAAATTGTAAGTGTAAACATGTTTTTGTCACATGCATGAGAACTTCATTTTAAATGTTTTTACCCGTTTTAGTTTTTCTTTAGAGTTTTATTTTTATTTTTTGGGGGTGAACTATATTTAATCTAAATCAGAGAATCCAATGAAGTCCTGGAGCTTAAATAGTAGTGCAAACAATGACATGGTGATGGGTTTGTATCTCAGTTAAGGCATGAACTGATCAAACCTAGACTTTAAATGCAGTTTACTTTAAATTAGATAAAAGCATCTGCAAAATGCATAAACCAAAAAATGCAACAATCTACAGGGATGTCCATCTAGCACAGACAATTAAAAACAAACCCTGTGTGAACATCCTCTAACAGTTCAAAGTGTTTTAATGATCAGTTAGTGAGTGCAATTCGTTTTAAGATTGTCATGGGCCTTCGGATGGAACAGTGATTACAGATTCATTTCCAAACGTGGACGAGTGAATGTCTTTCTCATGCACAGTAGCACCAGTGCAAGCGTATTGCCTGTTTTTAACACTCAACGCACATGTAAACGCACACAGACGTACACGAGACTCGCAGTTCTCTGCCGTTAGTGATGGTGTTCATTGCTTTAGCGCAGTCCCTGCAGTGAGTGAATGTGCACCATCAGCCGGGGCGGTTATCGTTATTACTAGGGATGCACCGATACTACACTTCTTAGCCGATATAATAGCCGATTATACTAAATATCTGCCGATATCGATAATGATTATTCAGAATGAAATCTGCAGATACTGATAGCCGATTATTAAGAATGATATCTGTTATTATTATTCATAATGATGTTGTCTTGTACTGATCATTTGGAATGATATCTATGTATACCGATAACCGATTATTCAGAATGTTTTCTGCCTATAACGATTATTCATGATGATATCAGCCGATAGTGTTCATTCAAAATATGTGATGACATTGATAACCGATAATTCAGAATATATACCGATACTTTTGTTTTATTTTTTTAAAGAAAAAACTAATCCTACAAACTATGTAGGGAGCCTTTCATTTGGTACATATTATAAAAATAACAAAACTATATTCAACGCCACTATTTTTTATGTATATTATAATGATCACACTCAAATTAAAAATGCTTGTATACAATGTAAGGTAATTTTCATGAAAAATGTAATGTTCATTGTTTTATTTAATTTTTGTTCTTTGGGTTAAACACTAAATAAGTGATTACATGAGTATTGATACATTTTGGTAGGTTGTATTATATCTTTTAACACCTTCAGATGTTCATTCGTTTTAATTTCATGCAAAACTGAAAATAAAAATGGCGCTTTCTCTTAAACTTAAGCACTACAGCAATACATCATGCCACATTTAAAAGCGTTACACGGCATTTATTGTTTGAATTTAGCACAAAGATCTTTGTGATTTTTGGATCGGAGGTGCAATGCAAATAATGTATATTCTGCATCTGGGAACCCTGGCTTAAAGTCTGGGTGATTTATAGGGCTGCTGATTCAACAGTGATGCGTTAATGCGTAATTATTGCTTTAACGTTGACCGTTTAAAGTTGCTGTCTGACATGTTTTTCCATTGACTTTTGATTGACAGGAAATCAGCTACTTTTTAAATAATCGGTTGATGGCTAAATTATCGGCCGATACATCGTGCATCCCTAGTTATTATTGTGTGAATTATTGTTATCGGGAGCGCAGCTGGACCGTACCATAGCCAACAATGTGGAAGATTCCAGGAAATGCGAAATGCCAGCTCGGTCTCGATAGCGCTTGATTGTGCGCAGGGGGGCATTTGGTTTGTTCTCTCAAATAGACATATTTAACTGTACAAACATTCGTATATAGGTAGCTACATACACAAACAGTTCGTATTAATTGCCTTTTGAAGTCTGGACGTTGTTCGCATGCCGTCCATGTGGGAATGTTACTCCACATTCCTGATGGTAAAGCTCAGATTTGACTGAACTGCTCTCTCAGACCCACACGGAAGGTCAAACCAGCCAGAAATGAAATTATTTAAATAAACATGAAGAGCCGCTCCCGTTTCGTTCTCCTCTTTGTCCTTTTTTCATCTTGACGGCTGACAGCACCAACCTGCAAAAAAAGAGAGACAAAAACATTCACTGTCAGTGTTGATGTGCACTTTTAGGAACTGTAGCTTAAGACGAGGCGCACTGATTTTCACACGCTGGTAAATGTTGAGGTTTTGGCCTATTTGGCTTCCCATAATGTGATTTTTTTCAGAATAATAGAAAGAAAACATCCAAAACACACATTTAAGTGTTTATTTATGACACTATCTACTTGTGTCTGTCGATTCCAACTACCATTCATGCCTTTAAAGGTTGTTTTCTCAAAACGAGTTTCAATTAGTGCATTTGTGCAAATATAATGAGACAATGCTTTGTTTGTATATTTAAACGATTAAAAAAATGGTTTGCATTTCCTCATGCAATCTATGAACTGGTGAAGTATGTGTATTAGTTAATTGTTTGCTCTAACCAGTATTGTTGTGCCTAAACTATATTAAATGAACTACATCTTTAAAGCAGCTTCCCAGCTCTGTTGAGGAGGATGATGGGATGCAGAGGAAAGTGTGTGTGTGTGTGTGTGTGTGTGAGGAAGGGCAGATCCGTCTCGCTTGTTTCTCGGCTAATCTTCCTCTTTTTGTCCCCATTGACCATACTGCTAATAAATAATGCATGCGTCTCTGTGTGTCCGACCTCTCTCTCTCTCTCTCGCAGTCTGTTATTCTCTTTCTTACTCTCTCATTTCAGACTTTCTTCCTTTCTTTGTTGCCCTTCCCCCACTTGATTTCAATCCATGCCTTTGGAAAACCGTTCCTGGAGGATTTGCAAGTGTGTGAGCCAGAAATCAGAGATCATGGAAGGACGCTGCCTTTATCAAGAGCCCAAAGCGTGTGTGTGTGTGTGAGAGAGAGAGAGGAAACCGACCAGCTCAGAAACACACCGTCCCACTGCAAACCCAACAAACTACATCCACTGAAGGATTGCTGATAAACAGATATTGATAATAAACACGAGCGATATTTAGTATGCATACTGTAAAAAATGTTTAGTTTTAATCTTTCTAAAGAAACCATTTTAAAACAATAAGAAAAAAATTATTAAAACAAGAATAAAATAACTAGAGATAATGCTACTGTAAAAATAGCATAATTCATTTAATCAGTTCATTTTAACTCGTCAGAAATGATTATCTACTGAATATTCTCTTCAACTCAAAACTAATTCATTAAATGCTGAACCGGTGAAACATGTCTCTTTCTGTGTTCAGCTCAAAGACATGAGGCTCGTTTAATGCATTTATTGACTGATTAACTGAAAAATGCACTTCATCAAGACACTGAGTCAAATACACCTCCAATTGATTTTTTTCCTGGGACATTAAGTCAAACGATGATAATGATGATGATTATGATAATTATATCATATAAATATTATACAATAATAAAAAAATAGCTGAAATTGAAATACATATTTTTCTGTAATTCTGAATTAATACTTCAAAAAATTATTATTTAAAAAAAATGGTGAAGCATATTTTGCTTCAAAATATTGTTGTGTTAGTGTTTTTTGTTTAGTATTACTAGCATTTATTAATACTTTAATCATCTGTTCTTTTAATGCTTGTTATATTTTCAATTTTAGTGCACGTTTTAGTCATTCTTTATGTCCTTTTGTATTTTTCTTTAGCTTTATTTTTATTTCAGTTTTAGTAATTGAATAATTTCAGTAGTTTTTTCATACTTCTGTTAGTTGCCAAAGAAACTTTGTTTGCTTGTTTCTTTAAGTTTTTATATTTTATTTAAGTTTCATTCAAGTTAAGAGAGAAATAAACATTTTAATAGTTTTAATTTTAAATAAACAATAAAACTGACAAACAGGAAATTAATATTTGTCAAGTATATGTCATCCGCTCTTTGGACAAAAACGGTCTATTTAGATGCCTGCAGGAGGAGAAAGTGAGCAGGAGAGGTCTCTGACTGATTTAACAAACACAATGAAGAGAAGGGCTCCTATAGTCCGGAGCCAGCAGACGGGCCCCATCCGTGACCTCTGACACCCCCGCCGACACGGGCCTCGTCACGTCTCAAAGCGTGTAATGAAGTGAGTCAGACCGCCATTAAACCGCACACACACACTCTGAGCTAACGTTTTAATACGGCTGTGAGTGTTTGCACGTCTCAGAAAAGATTCCCAGTCGCTTTAATAAACACTTGGATTATTTTCCATCTTCTTAAAAGTGCTAATTTAATTAAAAGCGAGGATTTAAAGTGCACTGAGAAGTTTCCAGTCATTAAACACACAGGAATGCTGCGTTGGGGCCAGGACATGACTCCAGCAAGTCAGCGCTGTTCACTTTCATTTTAATGACCTTCATCACTGCTATGAAAGCCAATAAAGAGCTGCTCACTAGTGACAGCTTTATAGTGAAGGGAGTGAAGGGATTATACCTTTCAACTAAACAGCTAGTTAAAATCAAGTCACCAAACTCCACTGCCATTGGCCAGGCTGACAGAAAGTCCCGCCCCAAACTCATGTGATTGGTTGAGTCAGAAGTTGACATGAAATCATATTAACATTTCTTTATTCCAGGAATGAAAATACTGTTATTTAATGTTTAAAATATGATTTATTTTCCCCTGTTGAGCTGCTCTTTTCTTTAATATGAAAGTAAATGGAGACGGACACCGTCATAACAGCAGAAACTAATAAAAAATGTGAAATTTTGCCTTGCCACTTGAAATAGGTTTAAGTTGAAGTACTAAAATTAGAAAAACAAAAACGGAAGTAAAAATACACTTAAAAAATAAAAACAAACAAACAAACAAAAATTAAACCTAGATATAAATAGCTAAATATAAATATTTAAAAAAGACAAAATTAATAAATAAATCACAAAAGCACTTAAAGCAAATAAAACTAAAGTAAAAAAAAGCTGAAATAAAGTTTAAATAGATGAAAAATGTTGCCTTAAAAAAGGAAAAAATAAAAAAATAAATAACAGTAAATTATAGCTAAATATAACATCAAAAATCGAATAAAAATGACAAACTAAAATTAAAACGAAAACTTTAATTTAAATATATGCTCTCGTCTCAAGAGCATGTTGTTTGAGTTAACACAGCGCTGGATCTCAAGTTAAATACTCGTTTTGGATCAATCATAATAAAACGGTACAAGCACACAGACATTACATAAATGTCCTGGCTTCATCATAATAAATGTGTGAGGATTAACAGCTCTCGTCGATGGAGCGTCGGGAGGATTTACTCTATAATAAATATCCTCACTGCCGATACTATTCAACACAGTCTTCAGCAAAATAAAACACACACAAAAAAGTTTAAAGTACTTAAAACCTGAAATAAACAAGAAAAAGAAAAACATGTTAAATTAAATAAAATAGCACATGAAAAAAAAAACCTAAACAATTCAAATTAAAATCTCACTGAAATAAAAACTAATTTTTTATTAGGAAACAAAAATTTATAAAAATCACAAAAAGAAAAATTCTTACTGAAAAAAAAAAATATATATAATTATGATATTTATATAATTTTTTTTAAATGTTGCCTTGAACTGAAAAGGGAAAATAAGTTATAAAATTACAAATTAAATACAAAAATAAAATAAAAGCACATATAAATAATAAAACAAGTAAAATGAAAACTAGAAATAAAGTAAAAATACATTTAGTAAAGAAACTAAATAAAATTATTGAAAAAGTAAATTTAATTAAAATTCAAATATTAGAAGAAAAACTTACAAAAAAAGGCACATAACATTGCTGAACCTTACACTAAAATGAAAACTGCAAGCATAAAAATAAAAGCTAATTCAAAAGATTAATAGACGCTTAACATCTAAAACATCTTGTTTTAAGCCATTTTGCACTTTGGAGTTCTTTTAGAGTCAAACTCTGCATTGATGTGATGCACTTTCACACGACATACATGAATATTTCAGTCTGTTCCTTACGCAAATATGACTAGATTATAGAGCGTGAGCTGTATGGATCACTGATCAGATATTTTTAGAGCTTGACAGGGTAAATCACTTTCAGAGGGACAGAAATCCTGCTGGTTTTCTGATGTTTTGTCTGTGTAAGAGATCCGAACGCCACTGAGCCGCACACAGATGCACTCTGGGAAAGTTGGTTTAGCTCTGTGCCCATGGCTTAAGTGCGTGACCTGACTAAAGAAGATGTCTGTCCATATTTCACTCATTAAGAAACAAAACTAAATAAAACTTCTAATTCAAAATATTAAATACTATGAGTAACTAACAGTAAAATACCTGCGCGTGAAGCACTGTTAGATTCACAATCATATTTGAATCACTAGAACTGAGCTGAGCTGAACTGAGCTAGGGCCTACAGCAGCTCAAGCACTCTCTGGGAGAACAGCTGAAAGCTTCTGGACGGAAACACCATCATTTTTTTTACATGACAACACTAAAGCTGCCTATAGATCTATAAACGGTCCCTGTTCAAAGTCTGGGGAATTCCCACTGAAGTACAGGACGGAGCGACGGAGGAAGATAAAGATCCATCCATCAGGAGCCCCGCTGACAAAACAATCAGTGCTGCTCACAGCAGAGCTTCAGAACCTGCACAAGAACGATGTACTATAAACACTACAGCTGCTGCCCACACACTGCCCGTCTGACTTCAGCACGCTGCCATGGGGTTGCTAGGGTGTGTAGCTGGTTTCCAGGGTGTTGGTTACTAAGGGTGTTGTATGCGGTTACTAGTGTACTCCAGTGTGTTTCTATGCGGTTGCCAAAACCATTTCTCTTAAACAAATAATTCAGCTCCTGAAGGATGAAAAGCACCATGACAGCATCCTAACAGACTGATACTTCTGAAGACCTATGATGCTTTATGTGATGAACAGACGCAAGTGTAAGTTCACTGAAGCTCTGAAATCTCATACTGCATTCAAAATATTGAGCAGATGTCACGCTGCGTTCTGACACATGAGGATGGTTTTACACTCGGTGACATCAAACCAAGACTGATGCATCAGTGAGCCATGCTTTGAATCTGAATTCAGAGCTTTACCAGTAAATAAGGTCCTTTTGAGACGCTTTTTACCTTGACATCGTTTTGGGGTGAACTGTACCTTTAATATATTTAGACATGGTGAAGGCCATGCTGGAGCGTCTTGAGCCGCGGCGAGAGCAGGAGAGGATCATTAATACTGCTCTGGCAACCCATGAAAGGGCTGTTCTACAGCAGTGGGTGATCAACAATGAGAACTCGTATCTTATATATCAAAACCATTTAAAGTATATCGAATCTGTGTATTTTTGAGTCTAAAAAATGCATATTCAGTGCCACAAACTGCACTTTATGAGGCTCAGATGTCATTGAGTATGTTTTAGACTGTAGCTGAATTCTTTAAATTTAGCCCCATTCTGAATATTCATTTAGATATAACATGTGAAATTTAAGGAATTCTGTCCAGAGAGCTGCAGGACGCGTTAGCTCTGTTGACTCGGGATGGTTTGATCGACTGATTGTTTGCACGTTCCCTCCAGCCTCCGTTTGTGTGTCAGAAACGGCCCTCAGCCGCGCGGCAAACAAACACACGCTCGTTCCGGTCAGAGACGCCTGACTGAAGCAGATCAAGCGGGAGCAGGATCTGACGCTCAGCCCAGCCTCGGGCGCCTCTCCTGGATTCCACTTCAAACAACTGCCTGTCAGTCAAACACAAAGACAGCTCGGTCTGACATCACAACCTTCACGACCTGCTGCTGCTGTAACACACACACACACACACTCCGGCTCGGAGCATCTACACAAACACGCTCCACTCTATTATCTTTAAGAATCCATTCAAACTTCTTGCAGAGCACAATATCAGCAGAAATCATTTCTTGGTGCAAATGCATTAAAACAAAGTACTGAACGTATAAAACATAAATGCACACATGTAAAAGGTGGAGCGCATGTTTTGCTGATCAGAAAGACTACAAACACAGCGGTCAAGCTCTCGTCTCCCAACCAACGCCTTCCTCTGGGTTTCTGCGAATGCATGCTTGTTCTCCGGCCTCTGGAATCTCTCTCTCAAGCGTATGATTAGGGCTTGGCCTGAAGCACGGCTGCATGTTTGTGGGCAGTGTGGTGTCACTTCATTAGCGGAAACGACAGGCCGTCTGCAGGGGAGGGAAACAGACACCTGACCGCAAAACACAAAAAAGCGGAGCTGGGATCTGACTGCCGAGGATCGTTTGGCCGTTCCATGCAACTTAACCAAACAGAATGGAAGGAATGCTTGAAAAAGACACGATTAGAACTACAAACCCAAGCAGGAATGCGACTGAAGAGCGCTTATTGTGTCTTAAACGGTTGAAATTAGTTAGGAAATGAAGCAGAAGATGCTGTTCTATTTCAGGAGCGCTGTCACTGTAATGACATCAGAGGGACTCAAATACAGCTGAACTAAACAAAGACGTCCCCAGATAAAACCAGAGGTCAATGCATCAACAACATAAACAGGTTAGAGACACTAAAACTGCTGTCAGAGGACATCTAATGATACTACAATCAGCATTTGGTCGCTGTCGGGTGGAAAACCACCATTTTTCAAGAAAAAAAAAAAAGTGAGATTTTTTAAATTATTAAACATTGTATAGAGAAAGTTGGTATTATCCCTTATATTGCTATCATACACTGTTGTGCACCAACATTAACACAACCTTTCCCCAAAATCATGTAGATCCGAGATTTATAACTTTGTCATTGTCATTGATATGAATGGTACGGACATAGATGACGCTGCTGCCAGTGTTCATCAAACTCTGCGGTCGTGTTGACTGTCTACTGAATTTGATTTAATAGATTAACATAAATTTATTTACAAGAATTTAATTAATGTGAATTTGTTGGATTTTTATTACATTGAGATTTATTGGAAATGTTTTTTTTATTAAACTTTAAATATATCATTGTGCTGTATAAATCATAAAAATACATATGTGAGTTTGTTGTATTTTTTAATATTTTAAATTATATTTTGATAAATATATACATTTACATAAATATAAATATATACATTAGTTTTATATAAAAAAAAAAAATAATTAAAAATTTCTTAATTTAAAAAATCTAAAAATAAACACGTGAGTTTGTAAAATATAAAATATATTTTTTATTAAAATATACTTAAAAAAATACATATTTATATAAATAAATAAAAAATAAATATTGCTTTCTCACACAAAAAAGCTGCATCTCATAAAACAACTCAAAAAGGTAAATATTGCATATTAAATGCAATATTATAAATGCATATTAAATTGTAAATGTGTGACACAAGCTTCACTCATTTGTCAATATAGATTTCTTGTCTATGCTAGCCCCACGCTACAGTCCTGTATGTGAGACAGATCACATTTCATCTGAGGGATGAATTAATAGATGGAAATTACAGGGAGAAATGCAGTGCTCCTTTGCATAATCAGCCTTTAATTGAACCCTGAGCCATGTGTGCGTGTAGAGCATTCTGGGCTCTGACTAATGGAGCATGAGCCGGGTAAATGAAGCGTGGCAGAAGAGAGTAATCCAGACCTGATATAAACACACACACACACACCACAGATGGTCGCACAGCAGCTCGTTGGATCTGAATCAGTGAGAATCAGCTCTCAGATGCCTGGAAAGGTCGTGATGACATCATGTTTTGAGTGCATCATTTGCAGTGCATCATGGGATGAGAAGTTTATCCACTCATAAACAACATCAGGTACGATTAACTTCAACTGTTTTAACTCAGCATGTCGTGATGAGTTTCAACAGCCTCTAAAGGCCAGAACCTCTTCTAATATGTAGCAAAAATGAGGAGAAAGTCCTTACATACATCAAGTCTGTGTGTTGTTTTGTGTGTCAGAGTCTCGAAGAGCTCTAGTGATGAAAATGTAGTTCAGCGGCGACCCCATGCTGCACCAGCTTATCGTCAAGTGTATTAATTAGCCTATTTCGTGTGTGCTTAACGATGCGCACAGTTTAATGAATTACAGGTCATGAATAAAAATGAGGGAGGAGTCGGAAAGGAGGAAATCTGCTTGAGAAATTTGTTGCATATTTACATATATTTACAATCTGACACTCTGTAACGCGTTTGATATATTCTGCAGCGATCCGGCTTCAGTGTTTAGAGAGCTCAGAGAAGCTGGAGTCCTGCGAAGAATATTCATATTTCAGGCACGTTTGCGGCATTTTCTGTGAGATGCAGATTCAGGGTATTTCTGGGGGAGTGTTCATGTCTCTGTAACAGACCGTGTCATAGAAGAACCTTAAAGAGGTCATACGATGCGATTTCAAAAGTTCCTTTCTCTTTGGAGTGTTACCAGGTGTTAGTGCAGAGATATTCAGAGATATTCTTTATAAAAGTTATGACTTGTCCACACCTCCTAAAACGACTAGTTTAAACACACCCCCAAACACCACCCAATTGTTAGTGCAAAGAAAGAAGGCGGAGCTATTATTCTGTCTGTAGTGTTGCTGCGGGCGCCATGTTCTGGAGACGCTGTGTGTCG
>JAUCMU010017146.1:0-20000 GCA_032275025.1 Enteromius treurensis | reverse complement strand
AAACACAGGAAGGACCAAATAAGGGCAGACAGGAACTGACAAGGGAAAACGAAACTAAGACAGGAAGACATGAAAACAAAACTAAGAACAGACATAAATGTTACAACCATGACACGAACAAGCTTGGTTATTGAGTATTATAATCTTTTTACACTAAATAACTTTTTACCTGAAAGGATATTAATGTTAATCTAAATTAAACCATTTTTTAAAAATGACCACAAAAGCCTGCTAGTCTGTATGAAACTTTACTTACCTAAAAAGAGTAAAAAAAAAATCTAATCATATTTCTACATAATTCTCTTTGCAACTGAGCTCCAAATGTGTGTGGGGAAAATGTGCTCTGAGCATAATCTGCTTCTCCGCCTACAATAAAGACAACACATTTACTTTGCAATTATGTTTTGCCGAGATGAGCTGCAGAGCTCACAACGAGTGCTGTGCACATAATAAAATGGTACAGCAGGCTGCTGTTTTCAAGTTTATGAGGCGACAGCTTCTCTAGGGGAGGGAAAACGAACTTAAAGTCAAGCCTCAAGCAACATAAGATCATTACAGCACTTAATCATACAGAATGAATTATTTGAATTTAATTAGGGATGGTTTTACAAGCAGTCTACGTATTAATTAAGCATGCGCTGTCTGTAATTCAGTAGCAATCACAAACAAGTGTCTTTCCTTAGCTGGCGATGTGATGGTTCCTTTTTTTTTAAACAGTTGTGAATTGTTCAGAGGGTCTGATGTTAGTTCATTCTATTACATTTCACTCATCACATACATCATAGCCTAGCCTTCATAGTGGATCTGCATACTCAAATCCCTTGCTCCAGGGCAAAGAAAGTTTACAGTTCACTGGTTGGGATCAAATCTACAACCGCTTCATTACAAATCCAGGTCCTTACTAGAACAGCATTTTAACCCGTTTATGTTATTTGTGCAACATTTCTCTAAATATCTTTGTTCAGGTGTTACAGTCAGGAATTCCCAAGGTTGCACAAAGTCCTGCATGGAACAGATTCAGGTTTCCAGCTAATCTGATTGAGATATTTACACCAGCACTCAGCTGATGTGTTTGCATTAGCCACTGCTAGCAGTTTCAATCATCACTTAAATGCACTTTAATTGAAATCAGTTTTCAGATTAAAAAAAAATTCAAAACATCATCTTTCAAAGATCTTAAATAAGTGTGTTTAAAAGCAGAAAAAGCTGTGTCTGGTTAGGACAGGTAAACAGAGGAGAAGTCTGGTCCATGTTTAAATGTTTTCCTTCGTGTTTAAGAACTCACACACATGCAAACTAATAAGAGAGTTCAATTAGTACCTCAAAAACAGTGCATTATGCACTGCCTCAGTTTGCTGCAATTAAACAAAATGAAACGGACACTGATGTGTCAATGTGGTAACTCAAAGAGATAAGAGGCACTGTGCTGCCAGCACAGCAATCTATTCAGGCTAATTAATGCTGATTCAAATATATTCATGTAGGGAAGATAAAAAAAAAACCTGCCTCCCTCTCAAAAACCTGGTGAGTCATTGTGCTAGCCTTAGAGGAATGCTGCATTCTTTTGAAGCCTGCCAAATTGTGTATATGCAGTTTGTTGCTTCAGTCATTATTAAAGAGGATGACACATTTTGACATTTCAAACATACACTCACTATTGAAACACTAATGGTCGTAAGGCTCATTAAAAAGACAAAGGTGACTCTGCCAGTTCAAAGGTATTTGCATTTATAGGCCTGCAACTCCACTCAAACAAATGAGATGGAAACAGGTGAAAGCCAAACACTGTATCCTCAAAGAAGTCTCTATATCATGCCTGTATACCTTTGAAAGCCACAGCAGGTTCCTCCCAATGTGTGTCCTGCTCAGTGTGTGTGTGTGTGTGTGTGTGTGCAAGCACCTGACCACCTTCTGCCATGAACATGAAGCTGTTAAAAATGTCTGACGCTCCTTGTATATTGTGAATAATATTGTACGATCCAATATACAAAATATAGAAAAACAAAAAGCAACATTAAGTAATTTGTGTGTATTGTATGAAGTATTAAATAGAGCAAAAATATACTTAAATATGTTGATACATTTCAACAGTATATTAGTATATTGTTGATATATTTTTATGAGATATAACATTGCAAAATATGAGTGCAATATTATATTTACATTATGAATTATTCATATAGTTTACAATTATTTATATATGTAAAAAAAAAAAAATGAATAGCAGCTCTCTCACTGTCAAACAGCCCTACCACATCAGCATCCTTAAATGCATTAGGGCACTTGAAATTATAGTGATTTTTTTATTTTTATATTTATATTATTTTCTATGTTGATTTACAGTACCAGTTGGATTTAGCTTGACTGAACGCATGACAATTAAACGAGACTGCGAGAGAAAAGGTAACGTTAGCTGACTGCAAAAAAGGGTAGTGGCCATGGTGCTGAAACGAAAGCCTCGCACAGACAGCAGAGATTTTACTATCAGATACCACAGCCAGCAGCACACACAAAGGCAGCCTGCCATGTCTCATATTCCGCTTTCATGAATGTGACAAGACGATTTTCTTTCTGCAGCAATGAATAATCCAGTTTTACCACAGTCTTTAAGCGCTCAATCCATTTCAAAATAAACATGGTCCTTTAAAAAGGTTTGAGACAAGGCGTGGATAAACCTGTCAAGTTTACAGTAACTCAGTGTGTGTTTGCAGCGGTTTCTTACTGTCTCTCTCGCACAGCTGGAGCGACTCCAGGCTCACGTTCTTGATCATGCCCTCGCGCGGGCTTAACGGGCTCGCGACCCCGTGTGCCAAACTCGCCGCCTCCATGTCTTCAGAGACGCTTCGATATCTTTGGAAAAATTATCTTCAGCTTCGGCTCTGAAAACCAAATAAGGGGGGTCTTGTGCTCTGTCGCCTTGATTCCTCTCTTTCACTCTCTCTTTCTTGGCGTTGTGGTGAAACCGCGTCAGCGGGTCGTCATCACACCACGCTGCTGCTGGACATAGATGCAAGGACAGAAGCATATAAGGAAGATTATTTTATTCTAGTGGCTCACTAAAATGTATGCAGTTGTCCTCATGTTGAGAAAAAAGAAATGTTTCTGAGTTCCCTCGCTCTGACGAGCGCCACAAGTGTTGTATCTCTACAGGGGAAATGGATTAACGCGAATGAACGGACGAACGCTCAGTGATGGGTTATGTAACGAGATTACGGTCTCTACGCTACCGCTAATGCTCAATTTTTAGCAGCCTCTGTCTGTATCCCCTGTACGTTTGCTCTCGCCTCTGAGCGAAAGACTACTACTTATTCCACCGTCCATCTCACTGACGTCACTTCAAGCGCTCGAGCTCATCTCCTTATATGGTACCGAATCGGCTGCTGCATGAACAGGGTGGGGATATTGATTCATGCCGCCGATTCGAATCTTTTGAATTCGTGCATCAAAAGATTCGTTCAGATTCCTTTACCGGTTCGTCCAGTCAGAGTACTTTCACATCAGAAAGGATAGGAATAAATGATTACATTCCATTAAAAGTTCACGGCTGTTACAACTTCTATTAGCCTATTAAAATTAGTTTCTAAAGTGTGCATTGTCAATAATTTACGTCAGTAGGCGGCGTGTTATGATTAAATCGATATTCACTCATATCTTTAGGCATAAATTCTTAAATCGCGACTGAAACTTTCTCAAAATTCTCTATATAGTGCGCGTATAAGTCATTTTTACATAGTCATAATACAAAAATATGACCCACCACATTTAAGTACACGATCAAGAACCAAAAACCCAGAACTATTTTTACTTATTATTAGGCGGATTCACAATTTTATAAAAACTGTACAAACTGATGGATTAGACTACTTGTGGGAAAATGTTGGGGGTGGGGCACATAATTATTAAATGTTAATTAATAGATATGCATGTTTCCCAGTAGTAGATAGTCCTGCGGGCTAAAAATTAATGTTAGGTTTGTTCTTTTGCATTAAATCAGATTTAGATACAAATCAAAGGTTAAAATTCATTACTATTTTTCCCCACAAGGCTTGTAGCAAATTTGCATTTCTTATTGAGGTGCACCATAATTAAGCTAAAAATAAGGCTAATGGCGCCCCCTACAGTGTACAAATTCAAATAGAACGTACCCCCACACCGCACACACACATAACAGATATTACAGTCATTTAACATGACTGCCAAAATGCAATCACATTTTCTACCAGAATCTGCCTGGATGCAAAAGATTCAAACTATACCAATGCAATATAGAACATGCATAATTTTTCCTTCATGCATCAGATCATCTGACTTCAGTTTCAATAGCTTTGGGTGGTTTATGTTTAATGGCACTGAATGAGGTAGTTCAAAAACAGTACAGCTTGACAGTTCAAAGCTTTGTTGCTCGTTAATTACTCACTTTAATTTTTGCATTGTGCTCTCTCATCATGCTGACAGCTTCACCCTCCCAGGTCTCTCTCTTTCTCTCTCTCTCTCTCTCTCTCTCTCACAGACACTCATTTCCTGCCGTTTCCCCATTTAGCCGCAGATGTACATTGATATGCATAACACACCGTAAAATCACACATAATCACCCATGTCTTTGCTATTACTTTGCTATTAGAGAAGGGCCTGCCTGTGTCCTTTGAGATGTGTGAAGCGGATAGTGATTTTTTGGTTTCACAGTGCCAGTTTAGCTTGCCATTATCATCAACCCTGAATGCACTCTTACGGTCTTAACCTAGCCAGTTAGTCTCATTTCATCTGCATTCATCAGACAACAACCACACTTTTAAACCATTTTCACTCACTCTCTTTGATTTGGTTCGTGCACCTAAAGTGTTACTTATGTTAAATTACTATGGATTTATGATACACATAATAAAAAAACAAATTTGATTTGGCTTGCAAACATTTTTATTTTCTAGAACAAAACCACAAATCGGTGGCAAACATTTCAAATATTTTTTGTTCTTTCCCTTTTTTGTTACTTTCAGAGAGGAAAACTCTGGCAACACTCAAAATCACAGGCAGCAAATGGCTTCTGTCCATTTTAAGAGACAATGATTTGGATTTAAAGAACATTCTTACAAGGCAAAAACGAACATTGTTCCCTTTGTCAAAGTTTTAAATGTGTTACAAATGCCAGTGTCACATCCAGAACAAAACATTTCTCCCATAATGCTCCACTCCAGGAGGAAGCACAATTCAAAAAGGAATGACCAACACAGTTGTTCACTCAAAAAAAAAAAAAAAAAAAAAAAAAAAAAGATGACACTCCTCAAACAGCGAAGTTATTTCAGACGAAGAGTGAAAATAACTCATGATTGAACACATGATTTGACAGATACAAAAAAAAAGGATCACAAACAGCCAAATAACCGATACTCTGGTTCCACAGCGGTGAGGAATTTTATCTCCATAATATGCATCTCTGTTAAGTCCATATTTTGCATGTGAATCTTATGAGATTTTCACTTTGGACCTACAATCACGCAGTTAATAATATCACAAAGCAATAATACAAGAGTACCACAAGCATTCTGTGCAATATTTCAGAAACTGTCATTATTTTACTTTCTTGTATTACAGAAAAACACTAATAAACCAAAAAGGAGATGCAAGGTTTCTTATGTATTTACCAATAGATGGTTTCAAAAAGCTCTTTCAATGCGTTATACATTCTTCTTAGTATGCTGTACCATGAATATACTACAAATCTAATGTAAATGTAAACAAATTAAAGACCAGGTAACATTGATTTACTGTAAATGCTTCTATTGATATACACAGTCAGAGTGATTGAAAAAAGTAATTGCTGGTCCAAAACCAGTATTTGAAAATTCCTACATTTATCAACAGTAGCCCTTGAGTTTAATTTATGGCTTTGAACTACCAGTAAAGGATAACACACATACATACTTATGCACACAAACCTGAAAAACACCTTTGAAGGAAACATATACCATTATACTGTACATGCCAACATCAAACTTTCAACAAACACCCCACTTATGCTAGAAATGTAGCTAATGCAGCTTAAATTTGACGTGTGTGCTACACACAAAATGTAAATACTGATTAAACAGATTTTGTTAAACAAATCACTGGAATTTTATGAATAATATTTCCAAACTTATTTCAGGAAAAGACTTCATTTACACCAAAAAAATGGCTGACATCTGTTTGAGATGACACGTTCTGACAAATCAGACCCGAAACAATAAAAAAGTAAATCGATAATGCCTTTTAAAAGATTAACATAAAATATGAACATAAAATAAAACATAATGAAAATACAAAATAAAATTGATTTAAAATACGACAATACCACAATGACCGATGAGTAATTAATCTGAACATGAATGTAACAATCTGGTAAACAACATGAGCATCAACTGGTTGACCTTTACAATCTGGAAATACCTGCTAAATAAGTGCAAGTGTTTGGCTTTGCTAATGGACAGTCCGACGTTACAAAAGACAGACACTGCATACAACCTACTGGCAAAAACAGCAGAGTTTAAAGATTAAAGTGCTAGACACCGATACTGAAGCTCTTTTGCTAACAGTACGGTTAGTTTTTTAACTCTGTGCTTTGCCTGTTCACCCAGAGTAAATTAATGGCACATTCCATTAACAATACTGAATAAATTCCCTTCCACATATTTTAGGCACAAAAAGCAAACCTTATAACATCTCCCCACATTTTATAGATCCAAGAGGATCTGCATCGCTTTATGTATTAATCAGTCCAGTCCAGTATAAAGTGGTTTGTGGTCCACATTCCCACAGGTAAGAGATCACCAGCGACCACTGATGCTTGCCATGTCCGAGTGGAACTGGCGCGACAGACGACCACTGGCTCCGCCTTCCAGGAAGGAGGAGCGAATGTTGGGCGTGTCAAAGAGCTTCCTCCTGCTCTTATTTAGCTCTGAGGAGACAATCAAATACAAAACACATGAGATTTGTTCCTAAGCTGCCTTTTCCTACCCACAGTATAGGCAGCTGTATAGCAGCTTCATAAGTTACTCAATTTGGAACACTCTCCATACATAAATGCAAAAAAATTATATATATATATATATATACATATATATATATATATATATACAGACCACTTCTCAGTTCATATTCTTTCTGGTTGATGTTTTGGTAACTTTAGAATGCTGGTGGTGCTTTCACTCTAGTGGTAGAGCATGAGTCAGAGTCTACAACCCACACAAGTGGCTCAGGTAGTGCAGCTCATCCAAGATGGCACATCAATGCGAGCTGTGGCAAGAAGTTTTTGATGTGTCTGTCAGCGTAGTGTCCAGAGCATGGAGGCGCTACCAGGAGACAGGCCAGTACATCAGGAGACGTGGTGGAGACCGTAGGAGGGCAACAACCCAGCTGCAGGACCGCTACCTCCGCTTTTGTACAAGGAGGAACAGGAGGAACACTACCAGAACCCTGCAAAATGCCACGAATGTGCACGTGTCTGCTCAAATGGTCAGAAACAGACTCCATGAGGGTGGTATGAGGGCCCGTTTCTTTGGAGGGTCGCACATCCCTCCATGTGCTCGCCTGAGGTAGCCTGACTGCCACTAGGTACAGAGATGAAATCCTCAGACCCCTTGTGGGACCATATGCCAGTTAGGGTTCCTCCTAATGTAAGACAATGCTAGACCTCATATGGCTGGAGAGTGTCAGCAGTTCCTGCAAGACGAAGGCATTGATGTTATGGACCTCATGTGGCTGGAGTGTGTCAGCAGTTCCTGCAAGACGAAGGCATTGATGCTATGGACTGGCCTGCGCGTTCCCCAGACCTGAATCCAATCGAGCACATCTGGGACATCATGTCTCGATCCATCCACCAACACCACGTTGCACCACAGTGCAGTCCAGGTCTGGGAGGAGATCCCTGAGGAGACCATTTACCACCTCATCAGGAGCATGTCCAGGCATTGCAGGGAGGTCATACAGGCACGTGGAGGCCACAAAAAACTAATGAGCCTTACTTTGACTTGTTTGTTGAAATTACATCAATGTTGGATCAGCCTGTAATATGTTTCTTCACTTCAACTTTGAGTGTGACTCCAAATCCAGACATTCACGGGTTAATAAATTTGATTTCCATTGATAATGTTTGTATGACTTTGTTGTCAGCACATTCAACTATGTAAAGAACATTTAATTCAGATCTAGGATGTTATTTTAGTGTTCCCTTTATTTTCTTTTGAGAAGTGTGTATGTATATATATAAAAATAAATAAGGTACTATGCAAAAGTGTTAGGCCACTAGTATTTTCACTCAATATCAGTTTACATTTCCAAACATTTTTTTTGTTATTAATTTTAATAATGCAGTGAGATTATTATCAGCACAAGGAGTCTGACAACAGCCAGTGCTCCACACAGAGATCTGATCTCATCATTATCCAGTCTGTCTGGAATGACATGAAGAAACAGAACTAACTGAGACAGACTTAATCCAGAAGAACTGTGGCAACGTCTCCAAGATGCTTAAAAAAAAAAAACTACCAGCAAAGCTACCTGAAAAACTATGGGCAAGTGTACCTCTGAAGAGAAGTTGTTTTACCAAAAGCTGTAATATCAAATATTACTAAATCAAATATTACTAAAAAATTTATAAATCTATTTATGGCATTATTTTGAAAGCATCCTCATTTTACAGCATTTTTACATGAGTGTCTAATACTTTGAACAGTGCTGTAGCTTTGCTGTCTCAGTTTGTTCTGTTACTTCGTGTCATTCCAGACAGACTGGATGATGACCGGATCAGATCCCTGTGTGGAGCACTGGCTGTTGTCAGACAATAATCTCACTGCATTATTACAATTAATGACAAAAATAGTGTTTGGAAATGTAAACTGATATTCCAACTGACACACAACCGCAAAAAAAAAAAAGAAATAACCGACCTAAAACCATTTTGGATTTTGCATAGTACTGTGTGTGTGTATATAAATATATATATATATATATATATATATATACACACACACACACACAAAAACACTCTACTTAGGTAAATATTGCGTCAACACACACAAGTAAATGATACAATATAGTATTCCAATTTGATATAGACTGTGAATCTATGAAAGATCATCTTGGAAGAAATTACAAAGCAGTGACTCACATCCTGGTCTTTCCACATCCTTTATTTTGGTTTATCTTTTTTATCTGTAGTTTAGCTATAAACACAAAGCATACTGACCTGAGATCGCCAGTAACATTTTCCGACGAGCACCAAATGTTGTGATTCCCAGTTCCTTTAGGTCTGGATCCGTTAGTGTGACAAATGTTTGCAGATCAATCTATTAGACCATAACACAGACAAACAAAAACTATAAATTAACATTTACAAAAAACACAAATAAAACCACTAATACACTCCTAACTTACAGATTCAAAATGTATATGCAATTAAAAATATATATACTCAAGGCAAGTTTTCCACACTGCTTGTATTAAATGAGCAAAAGAAATAATAATATTCAATCATTATATTTTTGTGCAGCAATATGGCACTACGTAAAATATCAATATCTGCCTAAATATATTTTTCCAAACATTTTACTCTAAAACATGAACATTTGATGAGTATTTTACGAGTGATGATTGCAGACGCATCCAAATCTAAATTCATTCCTCAAATAATTAAATTAACGAATTACCTCCTGCTGCTGGAAGATGTCTGTGTATTTGCCGAGACCGAGTTTGCTGAACAGCTCAGGGAGATCTGTTCCTTTGAGAGATGAACTGAAAGAGCAGCCATTGCTACCAGGCATAGAGATACTGTCCATATAATTACTGCTGCTGAGATACTGCTCACCTACTGACCCAAACACACAGATAAAATGAAACGCTCAACTAATGAGTACGCAGTAAATTTGTTGCTTTATGTTAAGAAATTTAGTCTTACAAGATTTGTTCTTGATTCTCTTTGGGCTGCTGACGGCATAAGAAAATTCAGAATTTCCCGGCAGTCCGTTTCCATTGATATTAATGTTTCCATTCAAATCCCCCCAATTATCGGATTTGGTGTCGTTACCCAAACCCTCCTGTATCCCAGAGTGTGAGACAGAGAGATGAGGGTCCTAAAACCACATACACAAAAAGCAACTATGAAACCCTGCTTTTTTAAATAGTTTCTGAACAGAACACCCTCATATAAACTGAACTAGATTTATGCTGTTTGTACCTCATAAGTAGTGCTTATGCTGGGTTTATACCGCACATGGTGTGCCCTGCGCAGCTCTTTCATGCTCTCCGCTGGCATTGATTTAGAAAAACCCAACCCACTCCAGGTATTTGTGGGGGTTCGAATCTCTGTCACAACTGGCTTTTTCAGCATGGCTATACAAAATAACAAAACACAACTGTTAAACCACAACATAACTAGTAATCTCATATTCAGATGTTATATTATGTCTATTTTCACATTCGGATGTTGTATTAAAAGATGTAGACTTTGATCACCTTTGGTGGCCAGTAGCTTCTTCTTCTCATAGTCAAAAGCCTGAAAAACATTGATACACAATGACAGTGTGAAGATGGTTTGGTTTGTGTACACTTGTATGCGAGTGCAGGATTTGTGTACATGTGTATATACCTGCATATGTGGCGCAAGTCGTCTTTCTGCAGCTCTCTCGCTTCCAGGTGCTCTTTTGTCAGCCACTGGATTCTTACAATCAGAATCGGCCAACACACACTCAACACTGCAAACACAAACAAAGAAAATGGAAGGAGCACTTTACAGCTGCAGTGTAATCTTACATGACTGAATTGCCATGATGTAAGGTCGTTTTATGACTAAACAACATACTGAAGAAGTGAGTTCTTGGTTCTCTGCAGAAGTTCCACCGTTTGTCGTTTTCCTGATGACACTGTGCAAGAGGCCAGCATCTGCTTCAGTTCATTCCCATTGGCTGAGTGAGATGGGCTTCTGGGCATGCCCACTTCAACAAATGTGTCTGAGTCTGTTGCAAACATAAATAGTGGAAGAAGGGTATAATATTGTGTCACAGTGAATTAGGGTTGCAGAAAATGTCATTACATGCCGACTGTACCGTGCCAACTATTAAGTTTGATAGAGGATAAGAATAATGGCGTGGGTCTGTTTCTCAGGGGTTGGGCTAGGACCTTTACTTTTAGTAAGGGAAAAAAACATTTTAGACAATGCTATGCTTCCAACTTTGTGGGAACAGTTTGGGGAAGGCCATGACTGTGCATAACTGTGCCCTTAACTATTGGATAATGGAATAACTTGTCTGGGCCACACAGAGCCCCGACCTCAACCCCCTTCAAACACCTGGAACGGAGATTGTGAGCCAGAACGTCTTGTGCCTGACCTTACAAATGATGTACTGGATGAATAGGCAAAAATTTCCACAGAAACACTCTTAAATCTTGTGGAAAGTCTTCCCGGAAAAGTGGTAGTAGAATTTCTGTGAACACGGATGGAATTACAGAATACAGTTTTTTTAATGTATAACGTGGGAAGAAATCTTAGATAAATAAATAGTTCAATACACTTAAATCAAAATGTGAAATGGACTTGTGTTGGTTAAAATTAGGCCATAGAGTACCATTGAAATATGAATCCTGCATGTTCTGACTTCATGTCTCTATGTGAATAAATGGCGTAGATACACAGTATTGGTTACACACATTCTGAAGCATGCATGACACTTGCTCTGTTTTCAGCCTCTGCCACCTCAATATATTAGTACATAAACATAAAAATCTCTAGAAATGCTCTTAATCATTTATAAACTGAGAAACTTTTAGGTCTTCACAACAACCTGGCAAAATAGTAGTTTGGTTTAACTTAAAAATAAATATTTTATTTAAAAGTCATTATATTACTACTGCAACTACTAATTATAATAATATATATAAATATATATATAAATATATATATATATATATAATTTTTTTAACACTATTTTTAGAGAACATTTATTAGAAAGATTATTTACCAAAATGTATTTACTACAAAATGTAAATACACAAAACACATTTTTTCTGAAACAAAGGGCAAAAATCTTTTTTTTAATCAAGTAATTTATTTAGAAATGCTTTTGATTATTAAACTAATACAATTAAAAATAGACAATCTATGAATTTTTTTTAATCTTGATTAATCAAACTTAATTTAACCATTAAAACAGAATCTCGAAAAAATTAAAATGGAAAAAATAAAACTGCAGTAGCTGCAATGGGGAGACCTACTTCATTATCAACATGTGTGCCAATATTTTTGTCCATATCATGTATAAAAAGTTTGTTTTGTACCTTCATCTGCAGATTTATTTGAAATGGATTCTGATTGGGAGTGTCCAATGACTTCCTGGGATGTGTCACAGTGGGCGGAGTTCAGGGACACAGAGGAGATTCGACTGTACACAGAACTGGCGAGCTGAAACATCCAGCAGAAACACACAGGAAGAATAATGAGTTTAAAACAAAACAGATCCACTCATTTTAGTATCACAAAAAGGACACATATGATGCTGACTTGATTTTGGCCAAAACAACTTATCTTAAGAAGGCAGCACATTTTAAATCTTTAATGCCTTAAATAAAATGTTGTAAAATGTGTACAGTTTAGTAATTTTATGAAGTTTCTCACATGTCCATTGAGATGTTCTGCACTGGCTGGTTTGTGTATTGGTGCGAGTCCAGGTGGAGGGGACGGTGTGTGAGTGTGTGCTTGACTTTGGACCCCAGACAGCAGAAGACCACCGAGAGTCGACTGAGACACTGACTGCAGCATCAGGTCTGTGGAAAACCCTGAGCCAAACACAGAGAGAGAGGGTTATGTAACACACACACACACACACACACACACACACACACACACACATATATATGTGGTTGAAAAGAGCACGCACTCACCTGCTGTGTTAGCTGCTGAACTGAGCGCACTGGCCCATAGTGAAGCTGTGTGACCAGTAGCATGTGAATGTGTGTGAGTAGGTGTATGAATGTGCTGTGAGTTGTTTACTGTGCCGTTCTGAATGTTTAGCATAGAACCGTGCCCATTAAGAACACAGTTTGGGTTCGGGGAACCATTAGGAATGGGGCTGATAGATGACCTTAGGAGACCAGCTGATGAAAGAGAGAGAAATCAAAGAGTGCAACATAAATACAAAAGCATTAGCAATAAAAAAAATTTTGTGCATAATTTTTATACAATTCAGTTATTATTTATTTATTTATTTATAACTTTCTAATGAGAGACAGCACAATATTTTTATATTTATTTGTATCACTAATTTAGTAGACTTTTTAGGTTTCTGTTTCCACTCAAATTTGTATGAATTGTTTAGTAATTTTGTTATGTGTAATTTCTGTACATCTATATTCATTCTTATTTATGCATTATAGCTTATTTACATATAAATTACAAATATAGTTATTTTAACACTAAACAGAATAAAAAACATATTTTTTTTATTTTAGTTTTAGTTCGTTATAATAAGCCTGACCGGAACTGACTGAAACATTTTACCAACTTTTAGTCACTATTATGGCCCAAATCCTTAATGTAACTGTACTGCAAACATGCACAATTTGTGCACGAGAACAAGGCTTGAGTCTTGAGAACAACAGAGGGTTCTGTTTTAAGTCCCACTAATACTTTGTGAGGAAACGTGGAACACAGGCAAACCCAAATACACACATACAGCTGTAGCTAATTATGGATCTGCTTGGCAGCGTGAGTTGTAATCTACCAACACAGACAGTAGTAATTATAGTGACTGCAGAGCTAAAGCAGGACTGTGTATGTTGTATTGATATAAACAGGCCTTGCTTAGAATACACATTGGAGGTATTACTTTTAGATCATAAATGTACCTTACACAAGTCATAAAACATATCTAAAAAAATATCTAAATGTACAACTACATTACCCAGAGTGCTTAGCCTCAGTCCAGCTGAAGCTAGTGTGTCCAGTCCAATGGAGCCAATCAGGGGCGGGGAGGCAGGAGCATGTCCGTTAATACCCACGTGGTTGATAGGAGGAGGCACACAGCTGGACTCTAATCCCAACAGGATCCGGCGTACCTCATACATACTCCCAGCATTCCTTTCCACGCTCTTCACTATCACAGACTGAGAAAGAAACATATAATCTGTAACCGAGGCTACATGTACCGCATTATACAAAAAAGAGCTGGGTATTTATTACCTTGCTGGGCTGTTTTGGTTTGGGTTTAATACTGATGAAGACGTCCAGCTGCTCCATAAGCGTAGTGACGACCTGAGATGCCACCTCCATCTCCTCCTTAATGTCAAACAGCAACACCAATGGAAGACAGCCCTAAAATATACAGTCACACATATACAATTAACGCCCAAAACACATCTTTGTATGTTATAAACTGAAAATCAGTCTAATTACACAAGGTTTCCTTAAAGATATATTCCAGATTCAGCAGCTTTTTTATGTATAATTATTGTATTAATAATTATTCGATCTTAATATACCATAATTATTCATGACTATCATAATTATTAGTATATACACTTATATATATTGTTATTTCTATTAATATTACTTATATATATATATATATATATATATATACACACACACACATTTTTAGGAATTAAAAAAAAAAAAAGATTTAAAAATAGAAATTGGAAATTTGCCCTGGTAACCAAATGTAGTAACTTAAAACTGAAATACAAAAATTATTTAAAAAAAAGAAAAGAAAATTCAATAAAAGAAATGAAAACTGAATATAATATTATTTAAGCGTATATAAATAATGCTAAAATAAAATGCTGATTAATCTGCTATTCCTAGAGGCAATTGATTTTGTAATTGTAAATGTGAAATTTTGCACATAGGCCTATCATGAGACCTCTAAGATTAGATTATAGTCTGCTGAGGCAGCATGGCTAAATCTACATTTCCTGTTGTGAAAAAACAAGAGCAGAGAAGAATAGGTTTGGCATGTGTGTCCTGAAATCCCTCTGGTCGGCACGTTGCTAAAGCCTCAAGGTCTTCAGCCAGCCCAGCATGAATCTCATCATCTGTCAGTACTTACAGAGTCTCTCATCCAAACATCTCTCTCAATTTCATCTTTCAACATAACATGTGTTCTGTTTCACAGATTGGCCACAAACATGGGGAGAGATAGTAAATTAAAGAGTATAAGAAACAAACTGTTGCCATACCATTAGCTGCTGTCTAGCCGCACATACAGCATCAATGCTGCCCTGTATGTAGACGGCTGAGCGGCTAGTGTGTGTGTTAAGCTCAGGGAAGTGTATATGGGCTCCAGTGCGCTGGGAGATGTTCTTGACGTTGGCTCCATTGCGGCCCAGAAGGAAGTTGTGGTGCTGGGGCGCGATGTCCAGTTGTGTGCTGACCAGCACTGAGCTGGCCAAAGACCCAGCGAGGTGCTCCAATAACAAAGCCGTACCACGCTGAAACACACACAAATATGTTAGCGCACACTTGATATAGATCTGCAGTTGCACAAACACACACAACGATGCCAGCATGTGAGCTTACACATTAACATACTAATAAAACCATCACCCATCTCCTGTAACGTCTTGCATTATGTGGTGGAGGCTGCTGTTTTTGGTTTAATTTTTGGCAGCTCTACTCAAAACCGATAACTTTCCATTTCATGAAATGACCTAGTTTCAGTACGTCTGCAACTCAGGAGCTCCACTCATTTCACATCTGCTAACGAATGCCACTCCAGTAGGAGGTTTTGATTGTTTTTGGGTCAAATACATGCACTTTAGAGATTACTTCTGAGAAAAAATCTGAGAATTTGCCTTTTTATTTTGAAGATCGTCATTTTAAAATTTCTTGAAAACTTTTTACACAGCATTTAAAATTTATTTTTAAGTTTGGTCTTTGGTCTAGATTTCTTCTTTAAAGAAATGTTATACATTCTTGCTGACTAAGTGACAGCAAAAACTTTTAAATTGTCATTCAATTATATATTGTATTTTATTAATTATATATTTTATCATTCTTTTGAACTTTTTATTAATTGAAAATTATTTGTCAAATATTTATCCACAAAAACATAATAATAATGTTTTAAATCAGCATATTACAATGATTTCTGAAAGATTATGTGAAACTGAAGACTGGATTATTTCAGATATGAAATTAAATAACTATCTTGTATTTTTTATATATTTTAAGTTTTTCTTTTGTAGTCTTATATAGTTCACTGCTTAAATAATGCAAGCATAATCATGTGTAATATTACATTAATACAAATCATACAGCATCATAATAAAAAAGCATCCCCCAACAATCCAGCTATTTTATTAGCAGTATTCATTTCTAAGTCTATCACTTCATGCCTCACCTTAACGCCACTGGCATTGTTCTGGTTGCCACGGACGATGGCGGTGTTGCTATAGAGATGAGAGGGAGGCTTGAAGGAGATGGAGACGTTGTAAGTGTGGGAGATATGCTGAACTACAGGAGAGCTACAGTCCACATGCTGCCCTAAACCACTGCATTCAAACATCAGCATCAATGGCAGCAGCTCCTACAGAAAGGATGGGGGGAAATTTTTAAGCAACACATGGGTTAAAGACAACAGTAAGCAAATGATGATGAAATTTCAACCACTAGGGTGCAGCACTAGTTCCTAATCTATGGCTGGACCACAAGGGGGAGCTAGCGGTAAAATTACACAGGAAAAACTGTGTATTTTAGGCTTTCTGGATTAAGGTTATTAATTAAATAGCCTAACATATAGATTGCTCTCAATTATTTTATTTTTTTTCCAACAAAAAAAGATGTACACAAAGAATAACAACAGAACTTGGCAAACAACTGACTGGTCACCGGTGAAGGTCATATCAACAAAAATCACATTACAGAGAATAAAGACAAACACAATCCATTTGTCCCAGTATTGAAGGTATGTGTCCATCTGTAGTCTTAATGCAAAAGTGATTCTTTCCATATTTTGAACGTTGGTTACAATCTCCAGCCATCCAGTCCTTGTTGGAGGTTCAGTCTGAAGCCACTTTTGCGTTACAGCTTTGTTGCTGGTTGCTAACAGTATCTTTAATAAGTACTTGTCTCTCCCTGCTATTTGAGCTGGTCCATTACCCAGATAAATTGTTGAAAAAGAATAATCAATTGCATCATTAAAAATATGATATATTACTTGTGTTACCTCCTGCCAGTAAAGCTGGATAACTGGGCAGCTCCAAAACATATGAAAGTAGATATTCAACCACTCTTCCTTTGTAATAGTAACTCTGGATAGATGTATTAAGTTTTGAGACTAATTTTCTATTATTTTTATGGACATCAATAAATAAATCTATTAAATTGGGTTCATGCTTTTTCAAATATATCCTATTTTACTGTTGAAGTAACGCCGTTTTCACACTAGCAGCGTTTGCCGCGCACAGCTGAACCGCGGCTTGTACTGCAGTGAGCTATAGACAAGCATCTTATTTCTGTCGTATTTTCCAGCAATCTTCTCCGAACACTGTGTGCTTTAATTTATGTTATTGCCAACATTCTTTGTTATGCGACTGCCTTATTATAGTTCACACAATAAACATTTTTCAGTATGTTTTCAATATGTGCATATGAAAAAATAGCAGAACCTGTCAGCAAAAAGGATGTCTGACCCTTCTGACCTTTTGCGCCGAAAAAAATAGGCGCTGCTTACGCCCTGCTGTCGCCCTGCTGATGCATGCAGTGTGAAACCGGCGTGAGTCCTAATTTGTAGAAACCTAAAAAAAATCTAATTTTTCCAAACCATATCTATCGGAGATCTCCTGATAACTATCTATTTCTCCCTTTGAGGAAATTGAGCTAAAGGCAGTGACGCCAAGCCTATACCAAGATTGAAACCTTTTTCAATCAGACTGCTGGTTTTAAGTCAGGGTCAAAGGCGAGCCATCACATAGTCTTGACTGATTTTCAAGTGAATGCTAGTGACATAAACGGAACTTTAGTCCATTGATTTAAGTCATTAATAATAATAATAATAATACTGTTTATACAAAGTTTTGCTACCTAACAGTAATTGCAATGGTGTAGCTAGCTGTGAAATTTCCAGATCTTTTCATTTTGCCGTATACTCAGGGTTACAACAACACATTAATGATCTTATCTGAGCTGCTTTTTAATAATCTAGCAAGCAAAGCAGTGCTCACTACCTCCTTTCTCTTTCTACCCCCCAACTGCAGCGTTTTAAACTTAATTTTTGGCCTCTTACCCCTCCATATAAATCTTGAAATCAACTTATCCCAATCTCCAAACTGGAAGAATGTTAATTTTTATTGTAGCATTCATTTTAGGCTGCATTTGGGTATTCCAGTCTCCTCCGCATATTAAAACTCTAGATACTTCAGCTATTAATTGGAAAATTTCCCTAACACACAAATTATCCTGGTTAGGGGGTATATAGACGTTAACTAAAGTAACCTCCTTTTAATCTAAGAATCCCTTCACTAAATAATATCGACCGTCTTTATCAGAGAACTCCGAAATCAGATGAAAATTCATGCTATTGGAAATTAGTATTGCTACCGCTCTTCTATTCCCTTTCCTATGAGGTAAATAAAATACATTCTTAACACCCATTTGTTTGAGTTTTTCATGTTCTACACTATTGAGATGAGTCTCTTGCCAAAATATAACACACAACCTTTCCCTTTTTATCAATGCAATAACCTTGCTTCTCTTTATTGGATTGTGTAGACCATTAACGTTTAGGGTAATCACCTTGTACTCTTGAAATTGCATTTAAACTTAAGTAAATAGTAAAACAATATGCTTGATATTGGTGACCAAGCCTGAACTATGCCTAAACTATAGAACAAAATCTGATCCTTGTAAACAAAAAAAAAAGAAAAACATGAGAGGACCTCCATTCCGCAGTAATGAGCACTTCTAGTTGTGGAGGAACAATGCAGCTAAACACCAGAGCCCCTCTACAGTGCAACCTGTTATTCCCAAAAGGGTATTCTATATGCACTTAACTTCAAAAACAAATATTTTTCCCGTATTTGCTGGTCAACTAGCTTCTTACTAAAGGCAAATCTATACATTCGCAAATAAGTATTAAAAGTCTAGAAGAGGTAAAGACTTTGTTCGTTACATTCAGCATAAAAGAAAAAAATATATATACAATTTTAGTTAGTGGAGTGAGTGAGTGAAAGAAATTAAATAATAATAATAATAATAATAAAATAAAAGATGTCAAGCACAGTCTTTACTCCCACTCACAGAGAGCAAACACCATCCCTTAATATTAATCAAAAAGACCATGACCGATAACCTGGTTTGCTCAGTTTTCTACCTCTACAATATAAAATCACTTGTTAGTCCATTCCTTCAACCTCCGAGTTTATTTTGGTCAACGAAAGCTTTGGAGTTTCTCTTTAATCAAGTCCTGGCAGGTCTGCCGATTTGTTGTACGCGTTGATCGCTGCCAAGGGGTCATCTGCACTTTTTCCAGAGCCTGAACCTCAGCAGTCCTTTCATGACCAATCTGGAACCCTCGTTTCATCAGGTCCTCTGCAGCTTCATCCGCGCTTTCATAGGTTACTGGCCCAGCCTCAAAAAAGACACGCAGCTTCTCTGGCGGCGGAGTATGAAACCGTATTCCCTTTTCTCTGAGAATCCTCCTGATCTGCGTGTACGCCTTTCTTTTTGCCAGCGTTTCTGCAGGATAGTCATGGTTGAAGTAAACCCGTCTGTCGCTGTAGAAAATTACCTTTTTCTTCCACGCAGAGTGCAGAACCTTCTCTTTAACTTTGAATTCTCGAAAGTACACAATCACCCGACCTTGGTTGCGCCTCGCCGGGGCCGAGGGGTCTAGGGCCGAGCGCTCTATTGGTGCTTTTCCACTGCGTGGTACGACTTGGTTCGGCACGGCTCAGTTCGGCTCGGTTTGCGTTTCCACTGCAGTTTAGTACCGCTTTAGAGTGGGCGGGATTATTCACGTGTCGTTATAGTTGCGCCGCCT
>JAUCMU010017044.1:0-20018 GCA_032275025.1 Enteromius treurensis | reverse complement strand
AACCCTCCTCCCCCATGTCTCCGCAGAGGTCCTAATTCTCCTGCTATAAAAAAAAAAAAACACTTTTCTAACGCCTCCCCAGAGACAGTCACCCTCGGACAGCACGCCAAATACGCTAAACTTTATCCTTCTTGATTATGAGGAAGCGCAAACTCTTGAAAGATCATCATAATAATGCTACCAAAAACAGTATCAATAGTGTAGCAGCTCATAGCCAACTAACAGGGAACATTCTCGTAACTTTGGCATATGTTCTCTAAAGATTCTGTAAAAGTTATCATAAAACATTCTTGCACAACGTTAGTAGAACATTTCCCTATTGTTATCTGCAATTGATAAACGTTTTAAAAACGTTAGCATAAAAATATCCATTGTGTAAACATTAGAAACGTTATTGGACGTTATTGGTAGTTGTTAATGGAACGTTCTGAAAACGTTATGATACAAACCTTATCATTGCGTTGTTGGTGGAATGTTTTAATAACATTTTAAATAATGTTTTTAGAGCCTAAAAAGAGACTACAATGTTCTAAAATGTTTTGAATAACGTTCTTATAACCAAACAAGAACATTAACACAATGTTCAAAAACTGAACGTTTTGAACATTCTAAGATTTTTAAGTTCTAAGTTTTTATAACTTCATGGGAATGTTACAGGAACGTGTTTATAACGTAAAATTGTTAGCTGGGTACTGAGTCACTTTCAAATCAAGTAGCTTTCTGTTGGTGAGTTTGTGTGAGAAGCATGAATCTTTAGCGAAATCTGCGTATAATTTGTTAAATTCAAATCAAATTCCAGAATGCGTGGTTATCTTTTGAAATCACTGGAATTTGGCCACAAGAATTCCCAGAACAATCCTAAAGTTGGTTTCGACTGACTGGTGTGGTTTAGTATTGAGCACTTGTTTGCTCAGAAACACCACTTAAAACTACCTTTTTCCCCTCGTAGCATTATTTGAGTAAGAGATTGCTAGCAGTGCCACGATGCTAAATTGTAAGAGTTATGGCAATAGTGTTTGAGCGAGATGCAGCTGTTTTCATAGCCCTGCTCGTCAACCACCTCCTCTTACGACCAGCTGTCAGGACGTTTGGCTCATGATGAATGAACACTGTCTACATGATGAAGTCTTCCTGGGAGGTCGTTTGTTCACAAATATCCTCTCAGCCTGGCTTGTGATACTTTCCGTCATAACAAAAACACTGCGAATCGACCAGCAGCCTGCTAGCGGCGAGGTTTTATGGTTAATTAATCACGTGGGAGACAATTAATCAAGGACTAATTTCACTTTAATGATTCCTATCAAATTACTCTTTACATTGGGTGGTGTGTAAGTACATGTTGAGAACATCTTTATTTCCGCAGCCTTCCAGACTCACAGAGGTTATGAATTAATTGATTCATTTATTTATTACTGTCTGGTGCTTATGATATTCATTAGGGTCCGTTGAGCACAAGCAGAGGAACATATCTCAAGAGTAAAATGAAGTTAGCGAGAGGTTAAATTATTCTGTACCTTTGTGGATGATTGGCAATTTATTAAACCCTTTTTCAAAAGAGATATACCAGATGTAAATTAATGTTTGTAATATCCACCAAACAAATATATTATAGAGATAGTTATTTTTGTTTTGTGTTTTATTGTTGTTGTTTTAGATTTTGTTTGTTTTAGATTCTGTATATAATTTTTTTTTTTTTTTTTTTTTACCGTTCTTTTACATGAAGGTAAATTACTACAGAGCTTAAAATATTTTTGATTGTCGATCAGACCTTTGTCAAGACTTTTTTTTTTCATTTATTTATCATAAATTTTTTTGTGTCTAAAATACATATGAGCAGAATATTCTGTTGCTAATATATTATCCTCCAGATGAAAAATGAATATCACCCCTTTGAGATTAACTGCTCTTTATGGTGTAGAAAATTCCATTCCATATATGGAAATTGAACTCTCACGTATTGCTTTAGTTAGGACTATTTGCTTATGACTGATTCAGAAAGCACTACTCTGAAGAATTAGATCTTTAACTTTCTTTCTTATGATACTCAATCTTAGACTAGTCTATGAATCCTTTAGAGGCAGGAGAAAATAAAAGACACAAGCTTTTAAAACAATTGCAGTGAGCTACATTTACTCAGTGGAGACGCCAATTACACTGAACGTTTCTTTAAGGAGTGTTAAAGGATATGAATTCAATTTTGGCTAATGCACAGATAATCTGCACCTCATTATTCTACCCCTTATATAAAAATAACAATAATTAAACATCTGCTTTATTACAATTACCTCCACTTGTATGAAGCAAGAATGCCCTGCAGCAAAAGATTTCAGACCCCGCTCAGTATGTCTCGAATGATATATCATGAATAATCAAGATCATTATCTGTGCCATCAACAGTGTTTTTCCAGTGTAATTGCCACAAAAACATCATTTTAATTGGACCCCTAATTACAAGGGGGAGCAAATGCTCACTAATATCCTAAAAAAGAAAAAAGGAAAGTGATAAAATAGAAATGCATTGTGTAGCGAAGAAGGGTTTTAATCCAGGCAGTAATTAATAAATAAATAATTTCATAAATTAACTACTAAATCTGTTTCACTTTTATCTTATACCCCTAATTGTTTTCCACTTTTATCATACACACCTTTTTACAGTTACAGTTTTTTTTTTTTTTTCTTTTTTCTTTTTTTTTTTTCATTTAAGTATAATTGTAGTTCATTACCAAAGTCTTTTTCACACATTGCACAAGTAGCAGAGTAAAACCCAGCGAACAGGTTTGGAAAGTGTATAGTGCTTGGAAAAATCATTTCCGTTCTGCTTTACGGACCAGAGGGCTCAAGCAATCCCAAAGCCATAAAGCACTGTAAATCCCAGGTTAACGTTAGTGTATAATCTATAATAATATTAGTGAGCTCTGCTCTGATAGTAAATACCAAGGTGAGTTGCTGGGTTCATGATGAATTGCCATTCAAGTCGATGCTGACTAATAAAACTTAATAGAGAGATGCATCCGAGGTCAAATTGTTTTCAAATTGAAAAAAAATAAAACTTGACCTTAAACTGCTATTTATTTACAGTTATTTAAATGTAAAGATGTGTTTTGTGAATGCTTTACACAAACTGTCAGAACATTTGTGTTTACCTCTGTTATTTTGTCACCTGTAAGACTTACAGTAAAGAATACGTGCAACTGATGTCTGTTGAATCAACCCCTTCAAAATGAGCTTTTTCTTCACCTGTTGATACACTGCAATGTAAGAAATCCATGTTACCCTCAATAGTTTTTAAAGTGGTCATGATGTTACTAAAAAGAAAATTATTTGTAGTCATGCAATGTGTTTTTGTGGTTTAAGGTGCAAAAAACACATTTCCAGATACTGTACATTTTTACACCCCTTACCATGACGTGATGCAATAAAACACATTACAAATTAAGCATTTGTTGCATCCAGTGGGAACATAATTACTGATTATCATGACTTAGTACTGTCTTTTTACATGTCATGTTGCATTGCGCCTCATAAACATAACACCTTGTCTGCATTTGTGATCAGACAACAAACAAGCACTAACATTAAAATTGTAACTTACTTAAAGGTTGTGAGTCATAAGCACCAGACTGTCCATGCAAAAGTAGAATTTCTCCACTTTATAGTCTCTGTGCAAAGCCACCATGGTTTGCTCTGCAGGTTTTAGAAGTCAGTTCTCCGTAAATGTGCTGAACACACTCTAATACTTGTGTTGAACTGTTCTGGAACAGTTCTGTGAATACAACTTAACCACTGAAGCACAAAGCAGTTTCACTTTCACGATGACACACAGCATCTCCTGAACATGGCACCTGCAGCACCACTACAGCAGGAATAATTGTTCCGCTTTCTTTCTTTGTGTAAACATTTGGGCGGTGTTTAAAAATAAACCCACTCTGTGACGTAGAAAAGTGGGGGCATGTTTAAACGAGCCATTTTCAAGTCAGAACATTTATAAATAATAGCTCTTTGGTTTGAAACTTCAATCTTTGCATCTTCAGGGATCTTATCTGTTCACTAACAGCTTGTAACACAAATTTGAATATTGTGAGTTTGGCGAAGAACGACGCGACAAAGCAAGACCTTTTGTGAGCCCCGGAGGGTGGATTTATTTACAAAGAGTGACAGTAAACAGACAAACGGTGCTTGAAGTGTTGCGTGCCTCGTCGTCTTCGTGCTCTGTGTGCTTCGATCTTCCCGGTGACAGTGTCCGTGAGGGGTGGGTGCAGAGAGTGCTTTCAAACCCCAGTGAAATGGATCTGGTGCGGGAGCCAATCGGTCACGGTGAGTCTAAGGGAGAGAAGTATAGAGATTCAGGTAAGACAACCAGCATATGGAGATCAAGCTCATCTAGTGTGTTTCTTCCTTGAGTATTTATGCTTCTGGTGGCCGTGACAGATTGGTCCGGTGTGAGTGGCTCCAGGTGAACCCGATGTGTTGCCAGAGCAATGCTGATTGTCTCTCGGGACTCCCGCCACAATATGCATGAACGACACAAAACAAAGCAAATAACGAAGAAACCAAACAAACAAATAAAAAACTAAACAAAGCAAAACAAAATGCAGGTCAAATTGACCACTAAAACAACATGTGTAATTCATCATTAATTCAATCAATAATTTATCACATTTTAGGTTTTCTCAATTTGACCACAACACATCTGTCATAACTTGACACTCATAACACCTGTAGGGATAATTTATTCATAAACTGTTGTGTTTAAAATCCACAGTCTTGAATATGAGCCAAACGCCTTTATTATACTCAAGGATTATAATGAGCAGGCAAACACATTTTTAACAATGTGAAACCTGCATGCACCATTTTAAAGGCTCTCCCTGTGATTTTTTTAATTCGCTATGTTATAAATTGCTTCCCACACTACTGGCCCTTACCTGCACGTGTTCCATTAATAAAGGCAAAGGCCAGAGGTATATGTGTGTGGGACTGTGTATGAAGGGTGTAAAAGCAACTAGTTTCTCTCGCTTTTCTTGAATTAAATTGTACCAGTTGTGTTGTGTGTGTGCGGTACACCTACACTAATTATTAGTACGATCCTAATACTCAGTGCTCTTCTCTCATTTGTGCAGGAGGGCTGTAAACGCATGAGCTGCTTCTCTGATGTTTCCAGAGATGTTTGCTATTGTGCTGGGAACAAAGAACAAGCCCCTCTGGGAATAGGTAGGTTAACTTTTCCTCTGTTCTTGGTGGGCCTTTGAAAAACTGTTTGTTGGGGAATGGGCGTCCTTTGTTTCAACGTCTGCACCATCAGCGCTGAATTTAATTATCGATGCATTTTTCTTTTTTTTTTTCCTTAATTTAAAAAGCCCTGATCTTAAATGGAATAGAAAATGACAGTATTAATTGTATGTGTGGAGGAATGAAAGAACAAAAAATGAAACGTGACAGAGAAAGCTTCTGATGTTGCTGAGAAAGGGACGAGAAGCAGCAACTAATCCTTATATATGAATTCTGTTCATATAATTGATCTATTCCTAAATTCCTATTTAGAAAATCAGTTGCCACCACATGTATCATATGTAATAGAAATACTGTTTATATATATATATTTTGTTTACTTTCACTAAAGCAAAGCAAAAAAAAAATGTAGCAGTAAACTGTATATAAGGAATAAATGACTCTGGGCCGTTAAGTTATTAGAAAAATAATGCACACCCGAGGTGGTGATGTGGTCAAAGCATGAAGCGGAGCTCTTGACCCTTGTTTGTTAGCCAATCAGATTCAAGCATTTAACAGAGCTGTAGTATATGTTGTCTGACATTTTTATACTACTTTTACTTACAGTTGTTTTTATGTATTTATTTATTTTTGAGACTTTTTTATAAAAACGGTCGAATTATTCATTAAATAGAATGAATTTGTCAAAGCTGTTCTCAACATCAAAAATTTGTCACTTTTAGACAAATCCGAATCAAAATCGGTGCTAAACAGGGCATGACATTAACACAATATTACACATTAAGCAATATTACTTTTTATTAAGCAAATGTAGAGAGGCGTTTGGAAATGTCAACAGATGAGAGCATCAGCGCACATGGGGCAAAAAGCGCCATTATAACACAGGTGCACATTCCGCTGATGTGACCGAGCCTGACCCGAACCCGAGCATCCTTTCTAAATATCTGTCGGAACCCGGCCTGGCCTGTCGGGTACCGCTGGTTACTGTCGGGTTCGGGTCGGGTATCCATCCTCTAGTCTGAACGAGTCGTTTGTAGGCTTCAATGACTGGTTGATTAAAATAGTCACGGTTTACTTTCATAGTAGGCTACTTTCATCTTTTTTTCCATTATTTTATATATATGTATACACTACATGTATATTAAAACACCAAACTCAACATTATGCTTTTATAAGTTTGCCTGCAAGTGTAAGCATTCATGCTATATTCTGGATACAAATAACAGTCATAAATGCATCTGAATGCTGCTTCTGTTCCTTCTGCAGTAAAATGATAAATTTTGTGGATGTGTGATTTCATATGATTGGTAACAGGTAACATTGGTAACATTTCATATGATTAGTAAAATTATCTTATTATATTAAAATAGGTCAAATGACTTTGAAATATTTGTATGCATTATTAAGTCATATAAAATGTAATTTCCTAACAAGAAAACTGTGGCCAGTGAAAATGCTGAGTGGCTTGTAAATTTGGAAAAGCACTAGCCACAGTGGCCACTAGCACTAGCAGTACAGTTGATAATGCTGAAATTAAGTCCAAGTTACAAATGTTACAAACTTAAGTGGGTCAAAAAGGTTCAGCTAATTGCATTTAATACAAATTCAATTAAATGAGCTTTAATCCATTTTCATTTAATTGCAATTTCATGCATTTAAGTGTCCAATACTTTATGCAAGTATATTATTTTTGTACGGTTTCATGGTAAGTGCATGTGTAATAAGCTTATACGTTCAGGGATTTGGAAACAAAAACACACTGGTAAAGCCGTGTTTTGTAGTGTATTTCCAGTATTTACATACTGTATCCACCACAAAATGTAATATCTTTTGGCAGCACATATTGACAGAAATGAACTGGCATATTGTTGTCATTTCTTAAACCGGTGAATCCCTGTAAACTTTTCAGTCCAAGTGTCCATAAATGAAACGTATTCTCATTACTCCAGGCACGGCTACACAGTGCTAATATGAGTGGAATAGATTTGAGGAAGCAGCTATATTGAGTCGGTGAAAAGTGCGCAGACATATTCGCTGAATTAGAGACGTTAAAAGTGGGTGTGTCCAATATCATTGGTCTTCAAAAGTGGGTGGTTCCGCTGCCCATGAGCTGGGACACCTGTAACTTGAAAAATGAATTCCTGACTGAGTCTGAAAGTGTTTTTTGTTTCTGTCGCTGTGGTGGTTTGTGTCTCTAGCAGTACCAGTGTAATGAATCTGAGATGAACGAGGTAAACTCAACATTAGTACGTGTGTGTTGTGCTATGGAAGTCATCATAATCCCTGTTCTACAGCTTTTATACTTATACTGTTGAAAATAGTTGTGTCCTGTGACTAACCTCGTGTTCAAAAATGAGTAGGGAAGTAGCTTCGTTTGGTTCTGATTGATTCAGATGTGCTTGTTGTTTTAGGGGTTCTTCGAGGATGAAGATGGTAAAGAATACATATATAAGGAGCCCAAATTCACCCCACTGTCTGAGATCTCTCAAAGACTCCTTAAACTGTATTCAGACAAGTTTGGAGCTGAGAATGTCAGAATGATCCAGGATTCTGGCAAGGTACGAAATGTTCAGTTCCTATGTTATATAACTAGACGTTTGAAGTCGGACTCACATTGCAGCTTATTCTGGTCAAGAAATGCCCACTTAGACAGGAAGAGATAGACTGACTGACTGTCAAACGTGTTTTCATGTAAAGTTTAGAGGAGGGTAAACCTGAAAACACGCAGTATATCATTCACTAATTCATCTCATCCGAAATAAAGGGTTTTGTTTACATAATATATGTGTGTGTGTGTGTACTGTGTATGTTTATTATGTACAGTATATACAAATGCACACATAGATGTTTTTCAGAAAAATATTTTTTATATTTTTAATATTTATTTTTTATGACATGAATATTAATATAGACATATAAAAATGTAAATACATATTTTTAAAATTCATACTGTATGTGTGTGTATTTTCATTAGTTGGGTTATTTTGAAGGCCGATGCTGACTACTTGGAAAGCAGGGTGGCCGATAGCCAATATTAGGCAGATATAACTTTATGTATTTTATTTCAGGTTTAAAATATGTAAAATGAATTTGAAAATGGATTAAAATAAACATGCTTACACTTACACACAAAGTAGAGAATCTGAGCATTAGTGTGTGTCATGAGCTGTGGAAGTCCTGTCGTATTTAACCAGCTCTGATCAGTGTAGTTTAACTAGCACTACTACTATAACTGTCTCTAAGATAAAACTACGTTACTGTTTAGATTAATCCGAAGGATCTGGACTCTAAATATGCCTACATCCAAGTGACTCATGTCACCCCGTTCCTGGAGGAGAAGGAGCTGCTGGAGAGAAAAACTGACTTTGAGAGGAGCCACAACATCCGTCGATTCGTCTTTGAGATGCCGTTCACCGTTTCAGGCAAAAAGCAAGGCGGCGTAGAGGAGCAGTGCAAACGCAGGACTATACTCACCAGTGAGTTCACACACTGCACACTGGACGTAGAGACCGTAGATGGAGATAAGTGACACCTCCAGAGAGTCCTGTGACAAGAATCTGAGTGTCAGCTCAATCTGATTGCTTGTTTGACAGTTTTTTGATCCTCCCAATCACAAAGCACAGGCCTTATCTTCACAGAGCAGATCCAGACAGCCTCTGTGCTCAAATCAAATCAAATTTCCAAAGTAAAGCTAGAAGAATCTTATATATGGGACCCTGGAGCACAAAACCAGTCTTTAGTCACTGCGTTCTAATTGTAGCAATATCCAAAAATACATTGTATGGGTGAAAAAAAAAGTCTATTGTATGCCAAAAATCATTAGGATATTAAGTAAAGATCATGTTCCATGAACATATTTAGTACATTTACTACTATAAATATATCAAAACGTAACCTTTGATTAGTAATATGCGTTGCTAAGAACTTTATTTGGACTCATTTAAAATCGATTTTTTTGCACCCTCAGATTCCAGATTTTTAAATAGCTGTATCTCTCCTAACAAACCATACATCAACGATTTTTATAATCAAAGATTATTATTCAGCTCCCATATGATGTTTTGAAAAATGTACCAGTATGACTGGTTTTGTGGTCCGGAGTCACATATAAGATAGATCATAATCATATTAATTTATTGGTTTTCATTTTAACCATTTATTGAGTGAAAATGGCTCTGTGTTTGTATTGTGTTAGCTTTGGCTGTCCTAATGAATCATTCTTGGTTTCAGCCACGCACTGTTTCCCGTACATGAAGAAGCGGATTGCGGTCATGTATCAGCACCACGTGGATCTGAACCCCATCGAGGTGGCGATTGATGAGATGAGTAAGAAGGTGCTGGAGATCAGACAGCTGTGTTCCTGCAGTGACGTGGACATGATCCAGCTGCAGCTCAAACTACAGGGCAGCATCAGTGTGCAGGTACACACAGGCACACACACACACACACAAGTTTTATAATGTCATGCGATGTCTTTAAACCTGTCTTTCGCTCTCTCTATCTCTTCAGGTAAACGCCGGGCCTCTTGCTTATGCCAGAGCTTTCCTGGATGATGCCAGCACTAAAAAATACCCAGACAACAAAGTCAAACAGCTGAAAGAAGTTTTCCGGTATAACACACACTTCAGTCTCCGAGCACCCCTTCACCCAAATCCAGGGACCATTGCTGTCAAATGATTTCGTTTACATGATATGTGTGTGTGTTCTGTGTATATTTATAATGCATTATATATGCATCTATATATTTAAGAAAAATGTGTTATGTTTATTTATTAAATCTATATATATATATACATACATGTTTAATATATAAATATAAGATTTTTCTTAAATATATAGATATGTATATACATGCAAATATATAATGAATGTGTGTGTGTGTGTGTGTGTGTGTGTGTGTGTGTGTGTGTATATATATATATATACATCATAAATATTATGTAAAAAAAACTTTTTGTGATTAATTGTGATGAATCATTTGGCAGCACTATCTAGTTTAAACTATTGTAAGTAGCTGAAAAAAGTAGCTGTTTTTATTATATTTTATCATATAATGAATAAGAAAACAGTTGTTTTAAATTTAAAAAATATATTTTTTAATGTTATTGTCTTTGATGAATTTGTGTCAAAACATATAAATCTTGCAGACTCTACAATATTTAATCATTAAACTGCATTTAAACTTTTACACAATTAAACATGCTTAAATAAACTGAAATAACACAAAAACACAATTATGTGAACATGGATATTATATATTTAAAAATGTATTCTTAAATTGAAAGAAATTGTGTTTTTTCACAATAGCCACCTTTGACTAGATTACAACTCTTTTTCAGGAAATTCATACATTAACAGGTATTTGAATTGAAATCTGCAATTGTGTGTTTGTGTGGTGTTTTGCAGGCAGTTTGTGGAGGCGTGTGGTCTTGGTTTAGGTGTTAATGAGCGTCTGATTAAAGAAGATCAGCAAGAGTATCATGACGAGATGAAGGCCAGCTACAGAGACCTCACCAAAGAGCTGTCCGCCATTATGCATGAGCCTGTAAGACACACAAACACACTGAGCTAAAAGACATAGTTCACACAAAAATCTAAATCATTACTTACTTGCCCTCATGTTTTTAAAAACCTCTTTGAGTTTCTCTCTTCTGTTAAACACAGAAGATGATATTTGGATGAATGTTGGTAACCAAACAGTTAATGGTAGCTATTGACTTTCATAGTATTGTTTTTTTTCATTCCATGGAAGGCAATGTCTGTCAGCTGTTTAATTACCAACATTTTCCTGCATGTCTTTAGTGTTCAAAAGAAGAAACAAGCTCAGGTTTGAAACAAATGATGACAGTTGTGACTTTTGGATGAACTATCACTGGAAACTTTCTAATACCTATGTATAATGTCTTTCCATTCTTTTTTTAATCTCTATTTCTTTTCCTCTTTTGCTTTCATGCTCAGGCTGAATGGTAAATTATTTCTTATAACTGAAATCGTCTGATTGGATGATATGATTGATCCGATGATATGTCTGATCTGAACTAATGATGTGACTGATCTGATGATAAGACTGATTTGATGATATGACTGATCTGATAATATGGCTGATCCAATATGATCTGATCTGATGATATGATTGATTTGATCTGATGATATGACTGATCTGATCTGATGATATGACTGTTCTGATCTGATGATATGACTGATCTGATGATATGACGGATCTGATCTGATAATATCTGATGATATGATTGATTTGATCTGATTTCATGATATGATTGATCTGAACTAAACGGATTATATGGCTGATCTGAATTGAACTGATGATATGACTGATCTAATTACATGACTGATCTGATCTGAACTGAAAGGATGATATGTCTGATCTGAACGGATGATATGACTGATCTGATTTGAACTGAACTGATGATATGACTGATCTGAACTGAAAGGAGGATATGTCTGATCTGAACTGATGGTATGACTTCTGATCTGATAATATCTGATGATATGTTTGATCTGATCTGATTACATGATATGATCTGATCTGATTTCATGATATGACTGATCTGATGATGTAACTAATTTAATGATATGTTTGATATGATCTGATTACATGATATGATCTGATCTGATTTCATGATATGACTGATCTGATCTGATGATATGACTGATCTGATGATGTAACTTATTTAATGATATGATTTATCTGATCTGATTTCATGATATGACTGATCTGAACTGATGATATGACTGATCTGTACTGAACTGAACGGATTATATGCTGATCTGAATTCATGATATGACTGATCTGATCTGAACTGAACTGATGATATTCTGATCTGATGATATGAATGATCTGAACTAATCTGATGATATGACTGATCTGAATTCATGATATAACTGATCTGATCTGATGATATGAGTGATTTGATCTGAACTCATGATATGACTGATCTGTACTGAACTGAACGGATTATATGACTGATCTGATCTGAACTGAATGGATGATATGGCTGATATGACTGATCTGAATTCATGATATGACTGAACTGAACTGAACTGATATGTCGGATATGATCTGATGATATGACTGATCTGAATTCATGATATGACTGATCTGAACTGAACTGATAATATGACTGATTTGATGTTATGACTGATCATGGTTCCTGTGCAGGATCGGTCAGTATAGGTTAGCAAGAGGTCAGCTGCAACATTACAAAAGCACAAATATCTGTACATTTGACCTCACAGTTTAAAAAATGTAAAGAACAATTTGAATTTGTTTGTTTGTTTTGTCTTGTCTTATATTAATTACATGCTTTGTTGATTTAAAGTTTAAATATTTGTAATATCTTGTTTCTGTTTTTTTGTTTTGTTTACCTTTATTTAGTTTTGCTTTGATTTTAGTTTTTTGCTTTGCTTTGCTTTGATATTTGTTTTGCTTTTAGTTTTTTGTTTTATTTTGTTTTGTTTTTTGAATGCACTCCACAGTTCAGAATCCATGTGGCTTTCACACTGCAGCATTGCATTATATGTTGCATGATCATTTCTGACCATTCTTTTTCTTCCTCTCGCTTTCTCCATAGATCAGTCCAGTGGATGATGGGATGCGCAGTCCTCTTCCGGATTCGTTGCACATCTTCAATGCCATCAGCGGGACTCCCACTTCCGCCACTATCCAGGGTCTGCCAAACTCCTCCTCGGTGGTGTGAACCGGCCCCCTGCAGTGACCTTATGACCTTTCACCTTTCATTTCACACCTCCACCCGCACTACAGGAAGTGGAGGAGAGCTGAGGGAGGTTTCACTATATGTTTCTGCCTCGTCCAGGGGATTTCACCTACTGTTTCCTGTGGAGACTTAATCAAAAACTTAATTTTATTATGACCATTTTGCCAGTTTTATTAATAGCCATAGCAAAGAGAGCAGAGAAGAAGAATGTAAGCCAACTGATGCAAATCAAGCTCAATCTTCAATCTCGAATTCAAACATGTGCTAACATCCAGACTATGACTCTGACTTCAACGGCTTTTACATATTTTAAATACCTGCATCCTCTTCATCGTTCTATATTGTTTAATTTTTTATTACTTGTTCAATTTTTGAATGACAAACTGTTTGTTCGAACTACTTGTTTTGCTGGCTCGCCTGACGTTGCCATCAGCCTCAGACGGGTTTAAAGCTGTCGTGTGTGAGTGTGTTTGCTCAGCAGACACACACTGAGTGGGCGTGGCATTCGTGTGATGAGGTCAGCGCTTTCACTGCGTGTGATACACTGGAGGAGTGGCGGAGCTCGTGCAGACACAAATGCTAATGTTCAACATTGTATTATCAGTTATCAAATATTTTTATACTGTGGGGCGGCTGAATGTGATGTTGTTGTTTTTTATCTGTATTTAATAGTCTCTGCTCTGCTGTATTTAAGCTGGTATTGTCCCTTATGCTTTAAATAAAGACTTACAATTTTCAAACATTTTTTTAGCCATTGATAAATGCGATGATTTTACTGTTTTTTATCTTGTCTTGTGAATGTTGTTTCGTCTTTTGTTTTTCCAATTCTGTTGTTTGTTTTGTCCTGTTTAGGTTTTTCGTTTGTTTTATATTTTGCTTTGTTTTGTCTCATTTTTCGTTTTTAATTTTCTTGATTTGTACCTTTTTTTTGTTTGTTTGTTTTGTCTTGGCTTTCATGTCATGATTCACTCAACTCGCAATCCAGTTCCATTCTCAAATAATTAAAGTCAAATTATAAATTAAACACTTTGTCCTTTTATTATTGCTTAGTGTGACATAGCAGAGGAGTTGTTGGATTCCATAAGCAGGCTTTTATTGAGAATAGTCAGACAGGCAGAGATCGGTAACCAGGCATCAGCAGTATCAGGGAATATACAGAAATCGTAGTCGAAAGGCAGGCAAATAGGTCAGGGCAGGCAGCAAGAATCAAATATCCAAAGACAACACGAATGACAACAAGAGGAAAACGCTCGGTAATGACTGCTAGGCAAATCAAGACTTCGCAATGAGACACACAAAACATGGCGTTTAAATAGTCCAGATAACAAGCTAACCCTGATAGCGGAACAAGCTAAGGTACGTGGGTCAAATGAGTCCGGGTAGGAACCTTAGTATTCCGGCGAAGGTTCCCGCTGCTGGGAACCGGAGAGGGCCACAGAGGCGCGGCTTGTGACACTTAGACAAAATTATGCTGATTTTTTGTGAAACTGAAATATATGACTATAATAATATTATATAATATATAATAATATAGCACTTGCATACTTTTGCTCTTTTTTTTTTTTGGTTTTGATTGCTTCTGCTGTCCTCATTTGTAAGTCGCTATGATAAAAGGGTCTGCTAAATAGCATAATGTAAATGTAAAAAACAAAAGCACATTTTAAAATAAGCCCCTGATGAAATAAGCTACGTAATTAAAATAAATATTTTCATATAAACAACAAACTTTAAACAGAGGCAAGACGAAAAGAAGAATAACATCTAAAGGCAGTTAGTTCCCATTAGAAATACATTTATATAAACTTCTGCTTTTTGATTTTCAACTGGCTCACGGTTAATCGCCACATCCTTGCTTGGGTTTTGTTTCTGTCTTCGGTTCTTTGTTTTGTCTTTTTACTGGTTTGTCTTGTGTGTGTTTTTTATCTTGTCTTATTTTTATTATTATTTTTGTTTGTTTTGTTTTCTCATGTCTTATTTTTAGATTGTCGTGTGTAGTTTTTGTTTCTGTTTTGTTTACTTAGTCTTGTCTTATTTTAGTTTTGTCTTGTATTTAGTATGTTTTTATGCTATATTTTGTTTTGTCCCTTTTTTGTTTTGTCTTAAGTTTTAACTTTTTCTGTTGTATTTAGCTTTTTGTTTTATATGAAGAGTTGAATTGACTTAATATCACTTCTATAATGCACTATAAACAGTGAAGAAACACAGTGTGAGCAGATGTTTTTACCCTATGGACCCCTGGGTATTATCTATCACTCTTGTGCTTGTTTATGTCATAAAGCAGTTAGGACACAGTCCATGCTAATAAGACACTGTCCTGGTCAGGTGTTTCCTCACACAGGTCTCCAGCAGGTCTCTCATACACACACACACACTCCTGCTGCCAGTATGCCAGGTGAGGGCCTTGACTGTTTAAAACTGTTTACATTCACAGAAATGATCATTTGTGTGATGTTGCATGTGTACTAAAAAAAATAATAAATCCCATAGACGAAAAGATGGACGAGACCAGGAAAAAGAAGAAAAAGGTAAGATTTATGAACATTTTAGTTTTATTAAATAATACAAAATTGATTAAAGCATTTTATTTTTAAAAATGATTGTTTTGTCATGTCAGAATGTGTCTCTGTGTGTTAGTAACATAGTTTGAGAATAAAATTTATATATAAGCAGGCATGAATGTCTTTAGTGCCATTCAGGTGTGTCTTCATTTGAATTTCATTTAGGGTTTGTCTGTAATAATTGTATAATTTCATTAATATCAGTAAATGTTTATAGTATGTTCTGTAGCATATAGTTTATGGACTATATATATTTCTCATTTAGACAGCTACTGTGAGTAAACTTATTGACTTATCAAAGTGATAATCTCAATGATTCTGATAATGCTCCTTGCATCTTGAATTATGCCAATATACTTTTTTTCAATCAGTCCTGGCTTGTTTCTTGTATATTGCAAATATGGTGTATTTTAGTAACAAAAAGGCTTGCACAAAGAAATAACAATATTACAACATATGTAATATAGCCTATGCTATTTTTGTGCAGTATATACTCTTTAGTACATATTTCATATACTACAATATTTTGTATCAATATTCTGCACGCTACATAAACTATGTGTATATGTCATGTGTGTTTTGGCATGTTTGCAGCTCATGTTGTGTATGTTTATGTATGCTGGTACAGACGGCTGAGTGTTGTGGATATCCAATCAGCATTTTCTTTATTGTGGTCAATGAATTCTGTGAGAGATTTTCCTACTATGGCATGCGAGGTAAGTGTGTGTGACTGCTATACTATAAAAAGACATGTCGAATATTGAGTGAATATAAGTGGTACATGAGGAACTGATGCAGCAACAACTGTCCAAGTACATGTAACGATATGAAAGAGCAGATCAGTGTGAAAACGCAGTTGATCAGTGACTCCTACAGGACAGAAGCCGCCATAAAGTCCATTTGTCCCAGGTTTAGGGGACCTTTGGATATTGTACTGAGAAGATAATTACAGGCTACGTGGAGAAATGCACATCTGTATTTGTGAAACAATTTGACCAATGCTAAATGTCTGTAGATGAAACACAAGAAGTCCCATGTGAACTGTACAAATATTCTGGGACTGGTTTCTCTAAAAGCATGCCAAATTTCTTTATAGAAATACAATCGTAATGGCACATGTTATTGCATTTGCCTTTGACTTAATAGATGAAAAAAAATATATAGATTCACAAATAAACTGCATGAATGAAGCCACACTCTCTCTTTGTTTAGCTGTGCTGGTGCTGTATTTCCGGTATTTTCTGCTTTGGGATGATGACCTTGCGACATCCATCTATCATGCGTTTGTGGCGCTGTGCTACTTGACGCCCATCTTAGGGGCCATCATTGCTGATTCCTGGCTCGGAAAGTTCAAGTAGGTTTTTCGTGGAGCTTTATGGTGCAGTTGCCCACAAATCACAATCCATGCAACACTTCGAGAGAGAAAGCAGTTTCTGCAGGCTGTCTCTGATGCTGGTCATGTTTGTGTCTTTACAGAACAATCATATACCTGTCCATCGTGTACGCCATCGGCCAGGTCACCATGGCCGTCAGCACCATTCATGACATCACAGATGCCAACAGAGACGGCACACCGGATAACTACACCTTCCACATGTGAGTCACCTGTCCTCACCCACAGAGAACAGAGCTACTAACAGAATTTACCATGAACCGAACCAACCGGCTCTAAGGTGAATGACACCGTTACGTTGATTTGAAGCAATATATAAAAACGAATCATATGAACAAACTACTCTTTAAATGCCCCTATAAGGGCAGTCCCCAACAACAGCAACGTACGCTATGTTATCTGCTCAAAGACTACCAAACGATTCGCTTAACAATTCATTTTTCCAACCCCTTGCTTTGCGTAACAAAAATCTGTTGTGATTGGTCGATTGGTCTCAGTGCTGCTTTGTGCACAGTGTTACCGGGGAAACCACTCTTAATTTAATGCTCCAAAAGAGACAACTAGTGCTGAAGAATTAATTTACATTTTCATTCAGACCAATGAGAAAGGCCCACAACTGGGCAGACAATATGCTAATATTTCAAGTTGACGTCAATATGAAACGACTTGGGATTAGTTTTTTTTTTTTTTTTTAACTACTTGTTTAAATGATTCAAAATCACTTTCTTTTAAAAAACAGTACCTTTATACACAGTGCACTTTTAGATTTACAACTTTGCAGGAAGTTCATTTTCGAACATCCATAATAAGGGCTCTTTAAAGCACTTGAGTTGTTTACATAATCTAATGCTACATCATCCCATCTCACGGTGATCTGCAAGAACACAGTATATGACAATCTCTGAATTTATTGTAGGTCAGTTTAAAAAAAATTTTGGTAAATGACAATCCAAATATTGTGACACAGGTTTGAGGAAAAAATATATATTTCAGAATTTTCACACAGACATCGCTTTATTAAAAAACAATAGTTTTTTATTTTCCACATACTGTACATTATTGTTTCTCCTCTAAGCCCCGCCCCCTGAAACAGGTCGATTTGTACAAAGCTCATTGGTCTAAAAAAAGAAGATGTGCTCTGATTGGCCAGCTATCCAGTGCACTGTGATTGGCTGAATACTGCAAGCATTTGGCGGACATGTTACGCCTCTTACCATAACGTGAGGTTGTGTCCCGGCGCTATGACACCAAAACAATAAAACACATTTCGAAACAGGCATTTGTTGATCCAGTGGAGACATAATTACTGATTATCATGACTTAGTTCTGTCTTTTTTACGTGTCGCTTTGAAAAGTGCTGTACAACTTAACACAGATTTCTAGTTGTGTCCTCTTTTGGAAGCACAAACAAAGTAGTTTGACTTTCACAAGGACACACAGCGTCTCCAGAACATGGCGCCCGCAGCAACACTACAGACAGAATAATAGCTCCGCCTTCTTTCTTTGTGGAAACATTTGGATGGTGTTTGAAGTGAAGTGATGTGACTTGTGGCCAGCTAAACAAAAGTGAGGGTGTGTTTAAATTAGCTGTTTTAGGGGTGTGTGGAAAAGTCATAACTTTTACAATTAATATCTCTTTGGTTTTGAGACCTTAATCCTTGGAACTTTAGGGATCTTATTGGAAATGCATCTTATGACCCCTTTAAAATGTATTTTGGGAGTTATAATTCATATCTTTTTGTAAAGTTTTAATGGAACTACAATAAATAGCCCAGACAGAACTGAATATATAAAGTGAGTTTCTCTTTCAGCGCTCTGTCCATGCTGGGTTTGATCCTCATTGCTCTGGGCACTGGGGGTATTAAACCATGTGTGGCTGCATTTGGTGGCGATCAGTTTCAGGAACATCAGGTATGATGTTACTTACTACCCTCTTCCTTCGCTCACGACATCTTCTCAGTCTTTCAGTCTATAATGGTGTGTTGTGGTGTGCTGATCTTTACAGAGTCGCCAACTCAACACGTTTTTCTCAGTGTTTTATTTGTGCATCAACGCAGGAAGTCTTCTTTCCACACTCATTACACCTGTTCTCAGAGGTACATGCACAAACACACACATTTCACTTATACTTTTTGCATGCTCCCTCCGTGACTATTGGCTCTTCATTGTGTGTGCAGCTCAGGAGTGTGGCATACACACAAAGCAGCAGTGTTATCCTCTGGCTTTTGGGGTCCCAGCTGCTCTCATGGTCATTTCTCTGGGTAAGACTGCACAGACTCTAACACACACACACACACACACACACACACACACACTGATCTGTTGGGATGTGTATTGTTTGTTGCAGTGGTGTTCATCGCTGGCAGTGGCATGTATGTCAAAACTGATCCAGAAGGAAACATTATGGGGTCTGTGTGTAAATGCATAGGGGTGAGTCAGCCTTACTCAATAAACAAAGAAAGGATTCTTTCTTCTGTGGAACATAAAAACAGATGTTTTGCAGATTGTTCAAGATGCTCTTTACTTTTATCAACTTTTGATATTCTTTTATAGATTTTGTATGGATGATGTTTTTTTTTTTGCTTTCATTTAAATTTTAGAGTTTAGTAATTTTGTTTAATATGTACAGCAGAGGATTATGGCCAAGCAATAATAAAAAAATTAAATCATTTCAAGATTAAAGTCATTAAAATGTCAAGAATAAACTCATTAAATTACGAGATTAAAGTCTTTATCTTCAAATAACGAGAAAAAAGCCGTTACATTTTGAGAAAAATACCCTCATGTTTGGAGAAGTAAGAGTGCAGAACAAAAGACTTGTTTTGGCGCATGCCCATCAGCGTCTCCGGTGGTGTAGTTTGTAGAGTAGGCTAATACACTTGAGTAAAACATGCCTGATTGATTGAATCCATTTCTTGCCGAACTCTCTTTCCTTCCTTTTTCATCACATGACGCATCAGAAAAGTGGAATTTAACTGTCTTAATTATAATGCATTCATTAAGTGGTACTACAGTAAATCCATCATTTGTTTGTGTATCGGAAAGTATTCTAAATGCAGTTATGGCACAGTGTTTCATCTGCATTTCTGCATTAAACTCTAGTTT